>JAANSN010003237.1:0-19545 GCA_036850665.1 Dicranocentrus wangi | reverse complement strand
AGCTTCCAGTAGGTATAGTCATGCATCCATGAAATCATGATAAACTGCTTCATCGCCTCTTTTGACAAGGGAAATATAAAGTAGTAAATTGGAGTGGAAGACACAAGAAAACAAGAAAGAGAAAAAACGAAGCTGCACATGGGACAAATTGGATAAATAATATCATCAACCCATCCCATCGCACACACACACACACAGCAAAAGCAGATCCCAATTTCTTGGTTTTAGTTTTAGGAGGTGAGCGAAATAGGGATCTGGAAGATGTCTGCTCCGTCCGTGTCTCCTATCACGTAATATATCGGTAAGATCATATTGTGATAATCAAAAGGTATAACCTTTTTGTGATGCCCTTGTCTAATACCAATCTGCTCTTCTGTTTTTTACCTAAAGTATAGGATTTTGATTTATTACAGACATGCGAAGCGATAATGCATTAGCTAACGCATTGTTCTACGATAATAGTCTTTTGTGGACTGGTATAATTTATGTTTATGTAGCTATGCCGTGGAGTCATTTTGAATAATTTGAGTAATCTGGCGTGACATTGTAAATCTTCATTTTGATTTCAGAGGATCCGTAAAATGATGGGAATGGGAGCACCGAACGATGGTATTGACGACTATCTTCCAGGTTTGAAACTTTGTAAATTAATTGCTGAGTTTGTCAATTCGATATGTGCATGAAATTTTAGTTTGCACGACGCATACGAGAATGTGCATCATGTTATCATGTATCATTCGTGTATTTTTCGGAGCGGTACGTGGTTCTTGAATCACAAAGAATTTTGAAGTGGACTATTTAATAAAAGGAAACTCCAAAAAATTCCGTAAAGTTGTGGAATAGTCTAGGCTTTTTATAAAGTACGGTAATAAAACTGCTAAGTAGACACGCTAACTCACCCTTAATAAGTGAGAATGAGCCCAACAGCAATGGCACACAATACCTACTTATCCTGATACATAAAAGATTCCATTTTAACCCAATTGTAAAACGAAAAAAAAATACGACAAAAGTTGTAAATGATTTTTTATTCCATCGATATATCAAATGAAACGAGATCTTTTCACCTTTTTCTCATTCCGTTCCCACTTTACTCTCCATTCAAGCTTCAGCGTTGACTTAAAGTACCTTCCCCAAATCACATTTACTTTAAGCAATGAAACCCTCTCACACAATGGAACTCGTATTACAAAACATTTGTTGCACTTTCTTGAATGAAACTTTTGGGAAATGTGTCCTATTAAGGGCATTTAACTAAAGATTCATTGCGTGTTTCTTCAGTTGCACCGGAGCGTAATTTCATGCATTCTTACTTTTCCATCTCTCAACAGATGTTTTTACATTTTTTCTAGGAAATTTCAAGGCTACAATCCAATAAAAAATGCCGGGACCCTTTTACTCTCTCTCTCTGCGTATACATTATATCTTTGAAGTTTTTTTGCTAGGTCATTCGAACGAGATGATGATGAGGGTGATGATGATTCACAAAAGCTATTATTGTTGCATGTCAGTCGAGTCCATAGTCACAGCATGATTCCTTGCTGTTATCTCACCTTAACATGAGGCTTACCAACTTGTAATCCCAATGTAAGCCGTAAATACTACTATGGCCAGCGTTAAGGTATATCCCGAAACGTGTCGTGTCCCTTATATATTTATATAGGTGGTTCAGCAAACAAAAAATGTTGGCAATGGGATTGCTCTTTGGGAGAAAAAAAAGCTGACAATGAAGAGGGACACTGACACTCCACTCCACACAATCAACTTAACTTCTAAAACTGCAAGCACAACAATACCCCAAAGTCGAATAATGCGTGCATAAAATACTTGTCTGAATCTTTGAATGAAACTCCAACATACAGCTCTGTATCTCAGCCAGAGTGTGAAGGAACAAGGGGGAAAAGGGACCCGTTTTTTGTGGACCGTCATCACACCAAAAAAGGGATCCCTTGCCTTTTGTTGTCGTTGTTATGATAGTTCATAATAAAGCACACACGCATCACTGACTACTCCAATGAATGGATAATAGGAAACATAACAGCCAGTTGTAGATTTCGTTTCATTGCAGCACTGCATCGTTGCATAACACCACTCCATTTCCATATATTCAGAGAGCGTTCACTTTTATGTCTATGTATTGCGTACTGCGTATATTTGTTGATTATGGGTCCGCATTGCACATGCATTTTTTGTGGCCTTTGGAGTAAACGGCGAAAACGTAAGTGCAGTGGAAGAGGCATTCATACTCGTCCATTGAAACTGCACTACTGGCGGAGGAAACAAGAGAGAGACCCCTTTTTTGGGTTGACAATGCTGAAATGACAACGGCAGAAGTCGTATAAATAAATGTGTCATTAAAACCGCTCGTGGTGTGTTTTTTAAAGGGCGGAATGCCCCGAAATTACTGTGAATATGCCAAAAGCCCCATTTTCCAACTCTGGAAAGGATGGTTAACTTTTTTACGCATTATCGTATCATCAGATGGGAAACACTTGAATGCTTTGTTGCAGAGTGCGAGGATGATACTTGTGCATAAAAAATAACAAACATATAGTGCACTATTGTAACGTTACTCCCTTTCTGTAATGCATTTTTGTGTTTAGCTTCATAAATTTATTGTGTTTGTAGTTAATTTGGACAGTTGCAGGGAAAATGAAAAGTGGGGACTTGAGTGATGTTGGGGCAGAGGTATTGGAAGGAAAATTGCCGTAAGCTTGTTTTCGGAACGACACCCTTCCCTTTTCACGAGTGGCAATGCTCTGAAATTCATAAACTGTTGGCTACTTGAGTTTTGTTTTATCTTCTGCTTCTCTGAATTTTATACTGCATATCTCCGTCAGAAAAAATGAGTACAGACTCTGTGCCACCAGTCAGATTTACTGCTTTCTGAATTTTGAAAAAAATTGAGTTACAAAAGTTTTGTTTCATTATGCAACATATTTATTGAAATGATTTTATAATGGCAAAGATTTAATTGAACAGAGGAGAAGACCTTATGCCTATCTGCATATTTCTTGCAATAGGATTTTAAATGGGGAAGTTGGAAGTGTGCTTATATTATCATCATTAGAGTTCCCTATAAGTTTCTTTATTCCTTCTGTTATGCAAATCACACACAAGACAAATATCTTTAGAAATGTAAATGAATTGTATATTTGAAGAAAGAAGATGTTTATAAGCTTGACGAAAAAGTCAAGATTGTCACATTGCCTTCACTCTTGCGTATTTCATTAGTTTCCGTTGCGCCAAGCTAATCGTCCCCTCGTTGATCATTCTTTTTCAAGATTATTTTATTCAGCTAGTCACTCATTCGTTCTCAAATGTTGTTTGCGCTGGTTGCACTGCATTTGTTTACTTAACGTACAGTGACAATCTCGACCATTTCCCAAATATAGCTCCGCTACATCAACATCAACTCATTTGCATGCGGAGCAAAGGTTATTGAAGATTTTACTTAACTTTCCGCCTTTTCCACAGAACAGAGAAAAATATTAAAAGAAACTTGACGACGTACTTCTCTCGTTACTGCCTCCAACTTTTATACGTTTATTTTAGCCAGAGAAAATGGCCAACTCGGATATATATATATGGTTACCTTCATAATATTTTTTCATTCTAAAAGTAATGAATGCTCAGGGAAACATTGGCTATGTACATCCACTTCCCTCCCGACCGACGTACGTTCACGTCCTTTTCATTTACTTCCTTTTATATTTTTCTCTAGTTCCAGCCTCTTCTTCCCCAGGTCACAGAGAATTAAGTCATCAAAGCAAGAAACCATCCAAGAAGGTTTGGAATAACTCCCATGGAGCCTGTTCAATTTGCATATGTTTCATCATCATCCTCATCGTCATCATCATCAAATGACCTGTGTCATCTCTGTCTCTCCGACATGTAATTGCTTATTGTGAGTTGTGAGGCTCCTCCTTGTGAACACACACATGTTATATATACCTTTGGCAGCTTTTCATTTCCGAGTGGAACCGCAATGAGAATTCAACAAAAATAAGTTTTTAGATGAACAAGAGGGAGAGCGGAAAAACAAGAATAAACAATTTTCTTTCTTTTTTCTCTCTCAAAAGACGAGCAAGTAAAGTGTCTTAATGTGATAGAAGAAGTACGACTTTTGTATTTAGTGCAAGCATTATTTTTTCCTCAAAAACCCTTTTTCTTAAAAGGCAAGAAAAAAGTTGATCTAGCTGAGTGAGTCATTACTCTTTGACTTTTGGAGAGACGCAGAGAGTTTTTAAGGACTATAGCGCGAAAGGCTGGTTGTATATAGCGGACGGATGCAATGCAAGATAGATGCAAGAAAAACAGAGACGACGACAAGGGACATGGCGACACAACCAAAGACCTTTTAATTTCTGTGGGGAAAGATGTAATGGAATTTCTGTTGTGTGATGTATCTCTCTCCTCTCTCAGAAAAATATATACACTCGTCCTGGTCGCCCTCCAAATATCCTTCCGTTGGATCGCAACCCATCGGCTTCCATCGTAGTCATTTATTTCTTAAAAGTATCTAAATAATCTGGAATCTTGGAGAAATAAGTTAAGTGAGACATAAACACGCATCTTCTTTTGCCGGTGATGATCATTGGGATTGCTTGGGATGCAGTAGTGGCATCATGATTCACGACATGGCAGTTGCTTGACATGTAGTCCTTCATTACGACTGTGGAATGTATGGTGGAGCGGTGGTGGCGGTGGTGTTGTGTTTTCCAGGAGCCTTGGCTTTCAACACATTACGCCACTAACACGTAACCCTTTGACCTTTCCTCTTAAATTCTGATTCTTTCTGGATACCAGAAGGAAAAGCTGATTTTAGTGTCCTTTTTTTACACAAAATGAATAAAAGCTGTAAAGGGGCATAAAAACGGCAGCTGTATTAAGGAAAATTACTTTTTTTTGAGTTAGCTCCGTGTTCGCTCCTTGTTTTATGTGTCTACAAAATCATATATTTTATGTCCTCTCTCTCTGTACACTCTATCTGTCTGTATGTAGGTATGCATATGCACTTTGTGTTGCTCACACTTACTTTCAGTTTTTTAAAAGGAGTAAACATAACGGGAGAATAATAAAACATTTTCTTGTTTTCCTATTCCACTAATGTGTTTTCATTCCACGACACAGTCAACACAATAAATGTGATATAACCTTCAGTTCACTCATTCTCACGAAAAATGATGATCATCACGGGCCTTAATGATGATGGGGGTATAATACAAAAAAGTACAACTCATGTGTGATGCTAATCTTTAGAGAAAAAAAAACCTCGAATGTCTTGGCCTTATATACCCGTATACATACATGCCCCGTGCTTATATAAACACATGTACTTTACTCTACCAACCTAAAAAGGAAAACATGGAGGAGAATAATGAAATTGGAAATGTTTTGGGATAACATGTCCGGAAAATTAACGCTCATCCTTGTTCCCTCAATTTAATTCCAAAGAAAAAGATCTTTCTCTGGAGATTGTATTGTAAATGCAGCCCAAGTAATTATTTCCCATTTAATGATGCAACCGAATACTGACTGAGTCCACCAACTTGAGCGCGTAGTAGTGAAAATAACTATTTTTCCTCTCTTTGAGGTTTTCTACATGGCACACGATAGACGACGGGATAAGGACGAGTTTTACGTAAACATAATAATTTTACCGGGAATCAATAATTTTGTGTGGATTGGTGAATTCTTGATGATTATATAGACTTTTCCACCTGCGTAAATTCCTGTTCAAAAATGAAGCCGGCTGGCCTGCTGGTTGTGTATAATGATCAATTACATTAATTATTCAGAAAAGGGAGGATGAGTGAAATATGAGTCGGCGGATAGGACGACCATGCACAACTCCTCGAGTCAACAGTAATAATATGAATTTTGGGGAAAACTAACAATAAGTAGTGATTACGTCCACCAGTTGAGATGAAAGGTGGTTGACTACTTCAAAAAACGAAATTGCTCCGGAACGTGGATCGAGCTCACCGGGGAGGATCGATTTTTATAAACTTTAATGCTCAAACTGAAATTGTAATAGGCATAACGAAAATTTGCATTCGTTACACAATTCCAGGAGTATATAATATACCTACTATGTACGTATATTTGACCGTCAAACATTAAAAATAGACAGCTGGGCCACGTTGACTGGAATAATTGCAGAGTGCTCTCTAGAATCGACTAAGCAGCCCAAAGAGGCACATGACAGTATAATTTGCATTTCCCGTTAATTATTCGCCTTTCACATCCTCTTAAATCATACACGCGTTTAACTTTAAAGTGTAACATGTCATAAGTATAAGTATATATAATATACCGTGCGTTTGAAGTGTTAAACGCTGTTTTCATCAGGATCAGTATCCTTTTGATTTTTGTGCTATTTTGAATAAGTCCATGAATTATGGAAAAGTGAGTATTATTGCCAGTCGGGAAAGAGAATTCTTGATAATAGGTTGTTGCCGTGTTTTTAAATGCTTTATGAAAAAAATCAAAGAGCATCGCATCACCTTAGTCTTGTAACGAAATGGAGAGTATCTACTTTGCTCAAAATCTACAAGAAGACTGACGAGTTAAAGGATTGAAGTGGAGTGTTTTGTCCGATCAAGATATACAGACAGCAGTGAGTGTGCAACTGAGGTAGTAGTAGCTTCCAAAGCAAGTTGTGCACACAATGTTTACCCATACAAGAAAACAAAGGTTTTGAGCAGAGGCAGAGCTTTGCGAGCTTTGCAGAGCTGGCTGCGTGTATATATGTGCATTGTGCACTCAGCAAGGACAGACCACACCAACAGTGAACAGACACATCCAAAACTGTTCAGCTTTCTCTTCAGATTTTTGTATCGTTGTGTACATTTGGTTTGGGCCCAAGTCTTGCATATCCCCTAAAAGGTTCCACTTGTACGAGCAGCAGTGAGAAAGACGGAGAGAGAGAAGGCAAGCAGGGTTCTGCTTCACGAAAAAAGGGGAAACATCCCAGAGAATTTTCTCAGTTAGCTGTTACCATTCACCGGGAAAGGGTGCACATGTTGTGGTGCTCCGAAAATCAGAGAGTTTGTTTCATTTTGACAATTCTATCAAGCCGTCGTATAGCGTTTCGGAGACTGTGTGCGTCTTCTTGTGTACATTTAATAATCCAATTTCATACGCTCCTGCCTAATGCTATAAAACTTAAAGCTGATTATCATAGGAAATAGAGAGAGAGAGAGAGAGAGCATTGTGGAGAGGTTTAGGAGAAAAGTGAAGGGAGACTGGATATTATTTCGCGGAAGCGGATTCACTAACCTGGTTTGTGTTTTGTGCTGTAGCAAAAATATATATAAATACATTTTGCTCCGAGAAAGTTTTCTCTGAGGAGAGGATCTTGAAATCAAATTAAAATCACACAAGTGACAGAGAATTAGAGTGAAAAAAAAGTTGGAGGAGTTGCGTTTGTAATGTATAGACCATGCAGGAACTAGTTCCGTCGACAATGGGAAAATCAAATTGAATTACAGGTGAATGTCTTGTTCGGCTAGTGATATCCAATCAAGGTGGGACTAGGTTGAGTTGAGTATGATGCTACAGCATAAATTCTCCTTTAGCTCACTAATATCATCGACAAAATAATTGTATTACGTACGGAGGAAGTAATAAACGAAAAGTTATATTAGTAGTGGAAGGCAATATAAGTTGGGAAAAACTGGATTCGTGTGGGTTGTTGCAAAAAATTGTATTACCTGGAGGAACTATAAGGATGCGTAGTGACGACATCAGCGAAATAAAGGGAATGCTGGCTAACTTTTGCCTCCGGTTAAATTGCATGTGCTCATACTAACAAGAGAAGACAATTAGTACAAATTGTACATGATTTTCGAGGAAAATAATAAGACTATAGGAAGGACTATTTAAAATTGGGTGATTACATTTCACCAGTGTCTATATACTACTCTGTCTGCATGTGAGAATTTCATGTTGTTTAAACTGTGACTAAGGCATGCAAACTTTGTAACCACGCTTGTTAATGTTTTGACTGTTAATGTGGGTGACTAATTTTGACGTGGTGTGAGGCTACATGAGTGAATTTGTCAGTTACATTACAACTCGAACGGAATTGTGTGCACGGTGCAAACTAACTAAGATGGTTCAACATGTAACTCTGTAAACATTGGACGACAAAACCAGGTAGGTAACGTGTATATATTCGTTGTTTTAATAAACTTATTTTCAAACAAAGAAATCAGGAACTTTCAGATCCTTCGCGTTCCTCAATCCCACTTAATCCTCAATGATGACTTGTTTCCAGTCACGAAATGTTTACTGGCACTACACTTAAGTTATTTCTTTCCTGACATAGAAATACTAACAAAATTAGACCCTCTACGTATTGCTTTAGATGGCAAGAATATAGCCCACTGACCACACTAATTAAACATGTCTGTATTTTTATGGTTTCGCAGTCGAGTGATAGTTATGAGTGCTATCTGGAGTTATGGCAAAGCAATAAATGTGCATATAACACCTATTCACTCGACGAAGGGCATATGTTTGACATATTTCGTTGTAGTGGTCAATGTAGATTATCCTTCTGTCCATGTCTGTCTCACAGTTGACAAATATTGCTGATCAAACATTTAGGGATTACTGCAACATACGATAAACTTAATTCACATGTCAGTATAATGACAGTAATATTTTTAGGTATCAAGATGGAAGCATTATTTGGTCGTGATTNTGCTGATCAAACATTTAGGGATTACTGCAACATACGATAAACTTAATTCACATGTCAGTATAATGACAGTAATATTTTTAGGTATCAAGATGGAAGCATTATTTGGTCGTGATTTTGCTGGAGAGGAACTTGTTAATTAATATACGTCCAGCATTTGTTTATCTTTGGGGTAATTAGCAGATATCCGTCAAAGGTCATGAATGCATCGTTGAAACGAAAGCTATACATGCACTATCTCAAATCTCAGCGTTGAAATGAAACCCCTCAAGAAGCAGAACACTTCGTTTTCTTTCATACATATTTTTTGTAAGGTATATGCATCTTTTTGGAAACTGATCTGAGTTGATCTGGCACTGTAATGCAGATGCGGATGGATCAACCACGTCTCCCAGGTTGACTACGATTTCACACCCCATTTGCTTCCCTCCGCCTCAGACTTTTCATTAACACTAAACAGCCGCGCCATGCATTGTTTTTGTAATTGGATTGCCTCCAGAACTGTACCCTCTTCACTCCTCCACACACAGAGAGAGATCCTTTCCCGTTGTTTACATTTTGCTCCAAAAATGGACTTTATTTCATTCATGTGTCAGCAAGACAGCAGAAGCCAAGAAAAGGACATGGCATTGTTGACCTACCTAGAATCTGTAGCGTAGCTCTTGCTCTCCAACAACGAGTACAATCCTAATGTTTCTGGCTTCCATTTTCCACACATTCTCCCAATCTCAGTTGAAATCAAACCTTAAAAAGTCAAAATACAAGAAAAGCAAATGAACGAAACAAATGAGTTCAAGTATAATATTCAAGCGGGAGCAGTTGTCGTCACCACTTGTCAAGTAATTTGTCCACGTCCAATATTCCCTTTCGGAGAGACAACTTGGCACATTTTAGAATATTCATGTGTATTCATTCCCCCGCATAATGTGTGGAACCTACTTACATTGCTACCTACATGAACGTGATGTGTGTGCTTCTGTCAGTCCGCACTTCAACCTTTCCTGTGGTTTTTTTGGTGGTCTTTACCACTTACATTGCATAACAGCGTTCGTCTTGAGTTCAAGAGGTTGCTACTGCTGTTCTTCAACTTTTTCTGTTTAACTTTGCCTGACCGAGCAGGTCTGACTGAGCCCAAATGCAAGTTTTCCTTGTCTTGGGATGACAACCAGAGCAAAAGGCAAAAAATCAGAGTCGGGCTTTGCCCAAGGTGGACCAAGTAAACTCGGGGAAAATCTGGGTTAAGTAACTCTTGAAGAATGCATTTCATTTGTTCTCAAAAAGTGAGCTGAGGTCTATGGACACAAGTAAAAACAGTGAGTCAGCATCAACATCCTCCTCCTCCTCAAGGTTTTTGTGTGTGCATAAGTGCTGTTTTTGGTAAGAGTATACGTGTAGGTTAGGAGGAGCACGAAATCCAATCTACCAGAAAGCCTAAAGTACACATAAACTACAAGAATTGATTTTCTCTTGGATACAAAAATTTATCTGATGGTGAGGGGTACTAAATCAGCGAAAATGTGTTTGTGTACTGGGTGACGTGATATGTGCCTTTGCCTTATAGCATCTTACTTTTTCCAACTCCTTTTAACTTTTAGCATCATCGAGCTCTTCTCACTTTTCGTGTAATTTGGGTAAATAGGTAAACTGGGCAGGCAGAAATGTTTACCTCTTTTAACTTAACTAATGTATAGCCAAGACCAAACTTTTTTTTTTGCAAATGGGCAAACTTTGTCTTGTTTGCTAGGATATAGATAGCCAGCCAAGCCAGCAATCCACTCAATGAAATAGGAATCGGACTCAACTTTCGCTTTTTGCTAAAAGAGTACCTGTACTTAAAAAGAAATCCTTGTAATTACAGTTGCCTGTACAAGTCATTCAGAAAATCCCTGAGAGTATGAGAGCGAGAGTGAGAGCGACATGGTTCGACAATTACTCAATGTTTAAGGTCTTTTGCACCCGGAGCCAGGAGCCAAGCTACAAATTCAATGAATACTCGATTTGTTGGGTTTGTGTACTCACTCTGGTAGAAAATGAGTTATCCAAAAACAGGATTGGCTCTGCTTCGTCATCGTTAATAATTTGTTTTGCTAAAAAAAATCCACACGCTACGTCGACTATCTCGCAAATGTATCATCCTTTCCCATTTCACTCCAACCGCATTTTATTTCTGCATGAATTAACCATTTCGCTTGTCGGCAACTTCATTCCCCGTTTCCACCAGGAAATGGAAAGCTCCCAGCCCAGCCTTGCCAATATAGTCGGTACACATTAGCGGGCCCGGGCGGAGACATGACTATAATGTGTGGTGCGTTTGAAATGTGATTAATTTTCCCGACTGCACATCACCAACAAAACCCCACCCGTCGACGTGACAATTCGCTAATCTCAATCAATTTATTCACTCGTCTACTTAGCCTTTTAGCCAAAAACCCTAAAGCCTGAAGTGAGAGAGCCTAAAATACTGTAGCGAAAATGGTGGAAGTGGAAACATAAGCAAAGTGCGTAGCCAGGCGGAAGTCTAAAAGGGACTAATCTGCCGCATTTCACGTTTGACTTTACAAATCCAAACTTTCCAGGCAAATGTTGATTTACACAAGATGCACTCCCATTCCGCCCGACACACGTCCCACGGACTAGTTCAAATTGAATGGAAAAGATGAGTGGTGATTCCAACTTCGCATTCCAATACGAAAAGCACGAAAGCGAAGAATGCGAAAGCGTGTTGTGATGTGAGCTCCGAGGAATGAAACGGGGCTTGTTCCCTCCTAATTCCGAATGTCATTCGAGCCTGCTCCTGACATTTCACTCAGTCACTTGCCTGCCTGCCACAAACAAACATTTTCCCTTGTTGTAATCGGTGACTTCTTCTTTACTGATATCCATCTCCAAGCCACAACTCCTCTATTTCTTCTTCTTTATGAACCTTTAAAAAGCTTAGCAAAAAAAACCTTCCCGACAGCTCAAAATCTTTCTTTTTAAAAATGCGAGCAAGGAATAAAAACGCGTACATTATGTGTGAGCGTTTACTTTATCACTGTTTTGATATCAAACATGCCCTTCAACATTAACCACCACCATCACTGCCTTCCTGTATGTCATTTTTTTCCACCCCTTTGCGCTTCACCTCAACAGATTAATATGAAGACAGGCATGCACACACACACACATTTACACATCTCATCACGCAACAAAAAATCCACAACGTTAGAATCTAGAGCTTTTACTACTGGGATGACGTGGGTGTGAGAAAACTATGTGAACAAGGCTACGAGCGTGTGTAGCTCAGTAACATGTTGTTTCTGAAGTATTTAAAATCTTGGAGCGCATATCTCTCTCTCTTGAGCAAAGTGCACTAACTGGATAATACATCTTTTGTGTCTTTCCTTGCAAAAAAATATATACTGTACAAGATAGAAAGCCTGTTTTTTTGCTCGAAATTCCAGGAGGAAACTATGAAATCCTTGGAGTGGCAACCATCCCGTGGCATTTTCAGAGACGGAACGAAGGGAAAAAAATTGTGAAATAGTGAAAATCTCGAATGGTACTCGTTCCTCGGCCTTTTAACACCCTGCACTACTCCCAACTTAGGAACAGCATTGGCAGTTAACTTGAATCTTTATTACAGCCACGATAATAGGTTTTCGTGTAACCTTAAATTGACTTGATGCCATATTTTATCCTACCATGGGCCTCTGCTATTTTACTATGCCACATTATGTCTACGTACACTATACACACTACACACGCATAGCTATTTCCCGTCGTTTTTTCCTTCTGGGAAACCGAGTTTCTTTAAGACCATTACGAATTTACGACGTGATGCAATGGCTCGGATGGAATTGGTGGAAGTAGCAAGAGCACAAGGGACATTAAATGGGAACCTTTTTGCTTTACATATTATTCTGTGCGTAGGATGTCTGTTTAAATACACATACAGAAGTAGTACGAGATTATCACGGTTTTGTTTTATCTTTGTCTCATCATTCCGTACTCCTTCTTTAAGGGAAAAAACCTTTAAAAAGAAAAGAATACGTAGACGTTGGGAAAAATTTCCTAGTGTTCCGATCTCTCTAATTCCTTCCTTTTCATCCTCGGCCCTTTTAAAATTCCACTTTACACGCAACTTTACATTTAGACCCACATTTATTTCATTTTATACGGCTTGCGAATTTTCCCCTCCATTTTCCAGGTCAAATCGATCCGGGATTAGAGCACAAAATTATAAATCTTCAAGTGTGGTCATATCCGCACAGTGTTCCAGGGGAGTTTTGGGTCCTCCTGGAATAATAATTCTTTCGTTTTATCGAAAAGAGAACAAAGATCAGGAGGCTCTCGTAAGTTCTTTACTGGAGTTTCACGCATGTGAATATAAAACACTTGAATGGATATTTTTGTAAATGGGCAAAAGTAAAAGAAGTTTTAGAGAGAGAGAGGGAGAAAAAAAGTGACAATCGTATTTTCCTTCACACTTTTCTTCCTCCCATTTTTTTCACTAGGCTGGATACCTAGGAATAAAAGGGAATAAAAAATGCGAGATTCCAAAGTGAGATCGAGTTTCAAAGATTTCAATCTTAACGGATTCCGATCTTATCTTTATTTCTTTCTTTCGTATTCCAAACTTGGGCTGCGTGTTCTGTTTTTATTCTCACTTTTGGAAAAATATAAGAAGACATACACGGGGCTCTTTTTTATGGCCCGCACACATATTCACACAAGGAGCGTGTGAGAACCAACAAACATTTTTATGAATGTGTTAGTTGGCTTTATCCATTTCCATTCCGATTATGGATACAGTCGTTATGCGTTTAAGGACAGTTCTTTTTAAGTGGAAGTCTCGTTTCTTTTTTTCGTTTTTCTTTTTATCTAGACAAAAAAACCGCACCGCAGGTACACACATCTGTAGCATTTGTAGTGGATCTTAACGACGATGCATGCGATAGTTAGTTGGTGGAGCAAGTGGTGTCTCTTTTTTATTGCTGATTTCCCATTTCAAAACAGAAACCCCCTTCGAATTTTGCCCTTGTAAGCGAAGCAGGTCATCTGCCCTTCCATCTCTTGGCTCTTGTTCCGGAAGAGCAGCAAAGCAGAGAAAATGGGGAGAAAAATGGGATTTGCCAAAGCATATAAAATTATTGCAATGTCCCATATATCTCGCATTAGATAAGCTCCCCATTCCCGAGCATTTGTGATGATATGATATGGGTGTGCTAATGGAGAAAATTCATGTCTTTATATGTATTTTTCCTTCTTTTCTTTTTTTTCAGATTGGGACAGAGCCGACACGGTATAAACAAAAAATCGTTGGTGGTGGTGCATCCCTTGCTAACAGAATAAACAAAAACACTCGGAATTGGAAAGAGGGGGAGAAGAATGTGATGGAATTTTTACATTCTTTGAGAAACTATTCAAGGGAGAAATAGGATCAAACCGAGAAAACCACGGGACGCAACTTCGATTCCCTTTTTTCCTCTCCCTTGTGGTTCCTCTTAAGTGCATTGACATATACGGACGGAGAGAGGACAACTGGAAAAAAGAAAAGAGAGCGACGACGGCCCTGCTTTCCCTTTCCCGTTTTTCAACTTTTTATCAAACAAGTTTACGCCACAACACCGGTTTAACGGGTCTATACCTATACTTTCTTCACAACGACCCGTAACGTAAACCGTGGGAACAAAATAAGAACCTTGAAAATCCACTGTTTCATCTTGCACACTATCTTGATGATACACAATGACTTGACGTACGTGAAGCAACTCATGTCTGGATCATAACAGCACTCATCGGATTCCGTCGGACTGGCGGAATTTTACAGTTGGAAGTTGGAAGCCTAAAGAAGTTTTCATTTTTTCCCCGTTTCTAAGAGGGAAAAAAGTGACAAGACAGTTTTGTAACAGATAAAAAGAAAGTTTATTTTTTCTCCTTTGTGAATGATGAGCACTTGAAAGAAACGAGAAAAAGTGCAATTGAGTCGATAGCATTGGAGAAGGAACGTGCACAAGTTTATCAAAAAGTTTTTTTTTTCTCCTCTTTTGTGAAGGTTGAACTAAAAGTACATTCTATGGTGGTATTGAAATACAGATAAATTGTGCAAGAACAATGTCTAGCCTATTGTGTGCCCCTTGGATCTTCTTCGAAACGGAGAGATAAATGAGGGAGGAGCTGTAGCTAATTTTCTCTCGGACGAAAAGAGAAGGGGGAAGGAAATTGAGAAAAAAGTCGATAGAGAATCTCCGAGAAACAACTACTTTTTCGGGTAGTAATTTTCCCCAAAGAACAAAAGAGAAAAAAAATGTTGGAGTTGCAGTCAGGTCTAGGTCGCCGTGGTGCACTGCCGCCGCCTCAGCAGATGAAGGTGACCCTGACCAGAAAACGTATTGTGGGGCAGAGGCAGATCGTTCCGGGGAAATTCCGTTGCCTGATGAGATTCCCTGCCTGGACGACTGTCCTTGTTGTTGCCGTGTTGAGTCTTGCGTCATCAGGTAAGCAGGAAACGGACTGTCGTTTTTTTCTTTTCCTTTTTTGTCTCGTTAGTAGTTCCCAGGGAAAAATAGCTGGTAGGACAATTCCGTCTTGGACTCGGTATGATTAGTTGTGTAGGCATCATGTAGACATTTTCCCAAGAAAATGTTTTCGACTTCACATCCGCTGTTCGTATTTATACCGACTTGATCATCCATAAAAGGCTTTGTTAGGGGTGGTGGCGGCGGAACTTGCTTTTGTGTGTGCAACCCACCATGCCATTTTCTCTCTCGGAACAAATTAGCAATTAGTCTTTTATTCTTGATCGTAAAAACATGCTTTATGCGTACTTTCTTCGGGTCGACATGCCCATCTGGAGGGAAATGTGTGGTGATGGAGTCATTGTCATCAAAGGAAATTTTGCTGAAATGGTGGTATAACACCACGTATGTCGCATAACACCCAATCATAATCAACTGCCGCCCCTGTTTTTCCTTCCGTTTTACCCAAAAATAACGAACCAGACTCTGGTTGGAATAAACACGTAAAAACATGTGCTTTAATTACCATCCGCTCTTTCATCAACGAACAGAAAACAAATTAGCACGTGCAGTTTCGAAAACATTAAATTCACACAAAGTGCACAGTCCTGAACAGTACGCGTTTCCACGTAAAAGCAATATTCTTCAACCCCGCGTGCTCATTAATTTTTCAGAGACGGAACGCATAATGTCTTCGATGGGGAGGGAGAGGGGGATTTTGAAATTTTTACGACCCTATGCTTCTCCTTAACACTGGATTATTGTTGAAGACCGTGCCGTGGGCCTATCCATTCCGAAAAAAGTTTTTTTCTTTCTTCAGAAGCGCAATGTATGATGGAGGGATTGCATTGCAAGTGTGAAAAATGTGACTTAGGCAGTCTCGCTTTACTCTCATGATCTATATGCTCTCAGCGTATGTAGACGGGACATTGGGAACCGAGGGGGTGGAAAATGGTGGAGATCCAGAGCAGCACTTGCATAGGAAAACTTTTTTCCAAGAAATTATTGCACTTGTGCATTAATACCGGGGCATAAATTGTACGCCACTCTAAAGCCAAAGTTTATTACCGGGATTTTCTAGTTCCTACAAGATCCAAGTTGTTAACACCTTTTTCCCTAGCACACACTCTCATCATTACTACCACCACCACCATCATCATGATGATTTTCATCGGTAGTATCATGCCAAGTTGAGATCAGCCTGGGAAAGCCTCATGTGAAAGGAGTCTAATCCCGAATGGAGATATTAGCCAAGCGTTTTAGGTGTGAGGTGCGAAAGTAATTACTTTTTCTGGAAGTATCGATATAATCATCTGCTTATACATATTTTCATAAGTCCGCTGTTCATAATTTCCTGCTGCTGATTTCCTGTAGCAGTAGCTAAGTATCTCAGTTTGTCCTCTGAGGATATTTCGTTTTTCGAGCATAAAATTTATTATCCCTGTTAATGACTCCCCATTTTTATGTGCCAACAGAGAAGGAAAAAAGTTCGTGCTTCGTCGTATTGTTTTTTTTTGCTACTTTTCCCTCTTTCAATATTTTTTCTTTGCTTCATCTCAACCGAAATTTACTTCGCATGTCAATATTTGAAAATGAGCTGGTAATGCAATGGATGACAGGGAAATATCAGCACGGTAAAGATGAAGGATGCATGGAGCTCCCAAGTTTTTACAGCTTGGCGCTGGAATTTCAATCAACAAACTCATTTTCCCTCATTACGAAGTGAACACATGGAATAAATCAGCGAGTGATCTCGAGACGGAAAAACAAGAAAAAAAACGAGATTACGAAGAGAAATGAAATATTGAAGATTTAAAGCAAGAAAACATCTCGTAGTCCCAAGACAGCTTATGCATACATATAATATGCATATTGAAATGCTTATTTTTTTGCAAAAGGAAACAAGGCAGTCTATTTTTTATCGCGATAAAAAAAGATGTGCTCTACGGGCGTGAGTCATTGGAATGTAATGTATGCCAGAAAAAAGAAGAAGTAAGAATGCGATATGATATGCACGCCTTTCCATATTGCAATATTTCATATTTTTCTGCAAAGCTCTGCAGAATTTGGAATGTGTAATTTTACCGTTTGGGATGGATGCAGGGCGTGTGTTCCACTCTGTTTTTCCTTTATTTGAGAAAAGTGAAAAGAGAGAGAGAGAGATGTTGGACCGTAACAAGAAAAAGAATACAAGAAACAACTCAATTTAGGGAAGAACACCCGAAAGCAGAGGGAAACGCTCATGATTTATTCCTACAAGATCCCTGTCCATTTTTATCTGTCTGCGACATTCATTCCATACGCAGATGTGGATATCCCTGTCGTTTTTTTCGAGAATTACACAAAATATCTGTATGCATACACAAACACATAGTTACAACCCATCCATGTGCACTTGCTCATAGTCACGGCCAATTTGCAACCAAGAATTTTTCCCGTTTTTACTTGTACTTTGTCAGGGAATTTTTTTTACCGTTTTTCTTGTCGTTGCCAAAACTCTGCTAGAGTCGCTGGTTGAAGCAAAGCGTGCACTACAAAACTGTCCTGGGCGAGCTAGCTGAGTGCTTCTAACTCAACCGAAACTGGTTTGGCATTTAGTGCGATATGATGGTGACTGGAGGACGAGGGCCAACAACAGGGAACTACATACGATTGTGTAGCCCAGATGATTTTGAAATGTCTACCCGCAGTTTATGTTTCGCACGTTATCTTTCCGTCGTTCCAATAGAGCCACACACGGAATTAATATATTCATTCTTCGCTCCGCATTTCGCGGCTCTCCCAAGTTGACAAAGTTATGAGGAGCGAAGAAAACAAAGCGTTATGATCAGAGATTGCGTCACTTTTATTATTATTATTATTAGAGTGACGGGCAGGAAAAAAAAGTGGAAGTGGGAAATAAACTTGTAACAAGATTGGATCCTATTGTTTCCCTCCTCCGTGGCGGCACAGCTTGCATTGTTTTTTTTTGTATTCAATTGAAATTTTAAATGGTAAACATAAAAGCGTGTATATATATCGTTGTTCCGGCCACGACAAAAGCATTGCAGTTTAATAGGTTTCGGTTGTTGGGCTGGAGGAAGGGGCAAAAAAAAGTTATCTGCAGAGGAGGCCCCTTCTCGCAAATAAATTTTGTTTAATTAACTTTTTCCTCGTATTTTTCTCCATCCCCCAAAAAATCCGGCACATTGTGTAGTAGCATTCCCACTTTCAAATGTTTTACATGGGGAATGGCGTCTGGTGAGCAGAATGCTGATGATAATGGAGGCAAAACTGGGAAATTTGGGAGGAATCTGGGAATGTCTTTTTCGGAAATCTTGCAAGAAGTTTTCCTTCTCCGCTCAATATATACAGTTTCGCCGTTCCCGTTCATTGAAGACGACACACGGAGCGATGCGAGGAGAGGGAGTGTCCTTTATGAGTTTTTCAGCTGGTGCAATGAACAAATACAAATGAGTCGAACAACACTTTCATCTCCTCCCTGGAATGCTACTACTTATCTAAACAATATGTGTTTGGCTGGAAGATTTTTTTGTCTTTAAGGAGCCACCACCACGGCACCAAAACCCGGGTAGCTTCTAAAACTGTCCTCATATCCTCTTCCCTTCGTGTAATTTTCACCCTTCCTTTTCCCATTTTCTTTGAAACCCATCTTTGACAACCGTTCAGAGGGAGACGGGTATGATGAAGGACGCGCGCGGTGTATCGCATCGCATCCCAGTCGCTCTCAATCCCTCCATTGTTTCTTTGATGCTGCAATATGTTTATCGATTACAGCAGGCTCGACGACACATCTCAACGCAAGCAGATGTTGGCAATTGACAAAAAATTGCAGATTGATACAAAACTCTCCTTGTTTTGTTTTAACATGCACTTGCGAGCAAAGCTATTCCCAGACGCTTTTAATGAATATATCCATGACTGATTACTAAAACGAGGAAGTGTGTATATCTGCGTCTGGCCTTTATATATAAAATGTATCAGACGTATAGGAAGCTACAAAAAAATAAAATGGATCTGGTACTTTTTTGAGTGCACAATATTGCGCTACTGCTCATCCCGAAGGACAAAACTTTCAAAGTTTTCCAAATTTGCTGTTCTGGTGTGCACCCGCAAACACAAGCCAAGCTTGAGCGTGGGTGAAGTGTGGCACTAAAACGCGAAAAAAAAAACATTTTTCCCGACAAAAATGTCAGATGCTGCATTAAGCAAGGCCCGACAATCAAGCTATATTGAGAAACTTTCCTAGAGACAATACAATACAAGAAAAAGTATCGAAAGATACTTTTTGTGAAGCACCCTGGATCCTATGACTTTTCGATTGAATTGTAGTGT
>JAANSN010003236.1:0-19545 GCA_036850665.1 Dicranocentrus wangi | reverse complement strand
ATTCGATCTCAGGGAATGGTAACTGTGAACGAATAATGTAGAGCGGTGAGTCCATCCAGAAAGGTTAAAAAATTGGAATTTTGATTATTTATGGGAAGAAGTAATACGTCGGTATTTGGTTGTGAGGGACCAACAATAGGGACCATATTTGACCATAGGGACCATGAGGGACCATATTTCTACTGCCGATTCCGGTATAAACAATAGACACTAGTTACGTGGGCATCCTCTACCTATAACGCTAAAAGACCAACCTGGAAAAATCTATTCTTTAATTTGTCGTGAAAGCGTCGCGCATTTTCTTGTCAATTCTGCCCAACCAAATTAAATGAAGAATAGATGGTCTTGGGCAACAGAGCAACAGCTGTATTTGCAAAAATCGGCACTAATTATACCACAAATGGTAATTCGCAGGCAGTAAAACTCAAAGCAAATATTATTTTATTCTGTCTGTTGCGCATTCCTCCTAAATACCAATTGAAAGAGTGCGGTATGCATAAAGATTTTTGTTTTTAAGTTGTTTGATATTTAAGTCAGTGGCAGGCGACGGTACAGCAGCAGAACAAGTCTGTTGTATATATACCTCAACCTAAAATGCATCATCATATCATCACAGCCAAGTGGTGAGTGAGGATATATATACTAGAATTGGTGGTGGTGGTGAATGGTGATATAGTGGTCGAGTCAACTCGACATTTTGCAATTCGCATACTAATAGCCAAATTAGTGTTCCCACGTAGTCAACTTTGCACATTCCTTTTTACCCACATACCATACTACGTACACAGGGCAGCAGAATATTTTTTTTCCTAAAAAGATTTGTTTTTCAGGTGGACCCACTAAATTGTTAAATGCTCTCTAATTTGTTGTCGCTTGGCTAAACGAAGGTAGATTAGAAATAAACTATTTATTTTGTTTTCACAACTTGTTCAGTCAGCCTTATGCTACACTGCTCCAGTCGTCGGAATTTCCCGAGAGGAGTGAACCTTCTATCTATTCATGTCATTTTCCCAGTGACTGCTCTATTGACCCATCATCATTGGATTTTTGTTATGTCATTAATTTCATGAGTGCATTTCAAAGCACAACACGCACTTGCACCATAATATTATTTTCCCCATTGTGGCCGATGATGATGATGATAGAATTAAGCATATTATGACTTCACATATTTTCCCTTGTGAATGTCCGTGTACCGACCGACACAACAAACGCAGCAAACGGGTGATGGGTTTTTGATAAAACTTACCGTACTACATTTCTATCTCTCTCTCTCGGACGACGGACCTTACGTATTTCCTCCAAAGTCGATTCAATTAACGCCTCGCTGAAGCAAATCTAATCGGACTAGAACTTCTCCTTTTGTGAAATCACAAAAATTATGTAATAATCTGACTAATGAACCTGTCATGACGGAGCGCTTTTCCTTCGTGTAAAAAGCCCGCAATCGTCATTCATTGCTTTTGCTTACAGAAGAAAAGTGAGCATCTGTAGTTACACAGTCAGCGTCAGAGTGTTCCTCCAAAAAACACGGTAAAGTTCCTCTTCTCATTCTTCGGCAGACTCAATTCATTTTGAGCAAATCCGATATACTTATTTGGAGGAGGACCCATTAATTGTAGCGAATACACACAGACTACCTACCTATATGAAAAGCCAAGAATTATATAAAAAGGTCGATTTATCTTACACTCAAAAACCATGTGGTAACAACACTGAAAACTATATTACTATTCACAATTCCCCAACTTGTTTTCTACCACTAATTATCAATTCTCAATTTATATTTATATATTCAAATATTATGTATTCTAATGAATTAGCAGGCCAGACAAGTTGTTTCACTAAGCCAATTAGCAAATCCGTTTTTAATCTCAAACTCTCTTGCAAATCCCATTAGCAAGCAGTATGGAGTGGACATTGCAAACTTTAAATAAAAAATATATATATAACTCTATATTATTCATGAAGAAAATCCTGTGAACAGTCTATATTTTTCCGTCTCCCTTTGTGGTTTTAACCGCGACCACGTCTAGGGTTTCGCACAGTGAGTGTGCTAAATTCTTTTCACATTTTTTCCCACTTAAAATGACATGGACGCGGTCATTGCATTAAAAACTCGACATAACAGAACTCTTCCTTTTTTTGCACTGCTTCTTCTCACAGATGAATGATGAATTTTGTTTTGTGTGTGTGTAAACTTTTTTTTTACATGTTTGATCCCTTTGCGTCAAGATATGATTTAGTGTTTGGTAAATAAGGTAGAAAACGATTGAGACAGGAATGGTGCGATCACCCGCTGGGAAAATTACATGTGTCAGCAAAAGTGTACGATGACTTTTAGATGAGCAACGAGGATTTTTTGGAAGGTGAGAGAGCTGAGCTGAGGGCTTTTGTTTAGTGGACACACCACATCAAACATAAAATGTGAAGAAGAGAGCTCTTCAAACCTTCGTAAAACTAATCAGGGATCCTTTCCTCTTAATTGCATTTTAACCTGCCCAGGCACATGGTTTGCATTTTGAAATGTTTGGGTTTATATGCTTGTTTTTTCGTAATAAAACACAAATTTCATTATCACCTTTGACTCACCTTTTCTGTTGCTGTTGAAGAAATTGCGCAGTGTTGAACTTTTTGAGATTCGAGATGGGTATTTCGAGAGGTTCTCTCTCTCTCTCTGCGAGATTAATCTCGTTTCAATACCCTTTCTCCTCCTGCCTGCCTGACTAACAATATTTGCGGAATATCGATGCGATGGATGAACCCTTGGCTATCGACTATCATAAGTCGGTGAAAGGCTATCAATCCCCGCGTGTAATTAGTTTTGAACACTTTTAAAATTCACAAAAAGGGAATTCAGTGAGATCCTTTTGCAGAATACAAAGTAGACTACTATACTCTACAAACGTATGGCAAAAAGCAAACATGTTGGAAAGAGGAAAAAGTTTTTTGAGTTATTTTTTTTTGTACACGGGATAGCTGGATCTCTCAAAGCAATAAATTTCCCACTCCATTTTTTCCATTTCACCTCAAGATTAATGCTTTCGCTACCGACAACACAAGATTATATATACATGTTTATAGATTCCATTCAGTTTAACACGGTTCACCCGGTGTTATGCATGGAATGCCTACTTAGTGCTCAAAAAAATTGACACCTATATAGCCTCCATCCATCCATCCATCCAACCATATAAAACCATGTGCATATTGTATATATATGCATATCAAAGGGGCGGAGTCTGAATTGATAAAAGCTGGTGNTCCATCCATCCATCCATCCAACCATATAAAACCATGTGCATATTGTATATATATGCATATCAAAGGGGCGGAGTCTGAATTGATAAAAGCTGGTGAGGACTAAAGCAAACGGTGTAATTAGCTCGGCAAATGTCAAAAAAAGTTTTTGTGGTGCACACCATTCATTCAAATATTAGCATATAATCCACACCATCTTTTATACATGTAATCATATCAGTTGGTGATCAAGATCGCATTAAAAAATCCAACGATTCAATACTCCTATGCTTAAATTCTATCCAGAGAAGAAGAAAAAAATTCCAACCCTTTGAGAATACCAATACCCATATATTTTTTTTTCTAATTAAAGATTCAATACTCCTATGCTTAAATTCTATCCAGAGAAGAAGAAAAAAATTCCAACCCTTTGAGAATACCAATACCCATATATTTTTTTTTCTAATAAAAAGGGCATCTCATCCACAAAATGGGATCACGATCATTTGTTGAGTTGAAGTTCAGTTCAGAGTCAGCTCACGCCTCGTCTGGACCCCGAGATGATTTTGCCGTGTTCCCAACACACTCTCTCGCTTCTCTCCAAAAAACCAAAGGGAAAAAAGGGTTGAGGATATTTTTTTTATCGTGGCTCGGTCCAGATAAAAATCCGCAATAATAATAAACCTGCTCAAATATGATTAATAGTAAATAATGGGCAGGTTGTAGTGGCTATTATCTTTGTGCTAATAACAAATGTGAAGCCGACTTTGTCTACCCTTTTCCCAACTTGTTAATACAGAGACACACAACATCTCCCACTTGCTGCACTAAAGCCGAAACTGACCCTGTGTTGAAACTTAAAGGAAAAAAGTCCTGAACTGAAACTGAACTGGTCTAAAAATATTTGGCTCATGTTGTTAGCCCCCGTCCCAGTCGTGTATTTAAAAAAAAAAGGGGGAAACATATTTCTCTTAATAGTTTTCTCCTACTCTGCTCATCATATGACAACGATGTCACCGCTTTTCATGATAAATTTCAGGATTCTCGTAATATTTGCATAAAGTGCCAATTGACTTCATCAAAACTTCATTAGCCCGCATTATTTATGCTCTTCTTCATTGAGCTTGAACTACCTTTTGTGATTAGTGTGATGGGAGCATTAATATCTATTTGGGGTTTACGCAATAATGCTTGCTTAGACAAAACAACTCTGCTGCTGCTGCATATAGGTTCATTTTTTCTCTAGTATACCTAATAGGAGCGGACAGATGAGATGGAGATGATGGCGATGGAGATAATAAGAATAATAGTAATAATCATAATAATATTATGAGCTCTAGCCTAGCCGGTTTTTTTTTTCTTCTTCTTCTTCTTCTAGCAAGCATCCACATCATCCACAATCCACACACACTATATAATATCAGCATCAGCTGCCGTTCTGCAAAAGGAACGAACGAACAAGAGAGAAAACAACAGTTGTTCTTGCTCCTAAAAACTCCCTCTCTCATATCGTCAGTTTTCCTCTGTGTGTTTCTCTTATATATTGTATTACTGTGAAAAAAGGATGGTCTCTTAAAATACATACCATACCACTCTCCGGCAGCTCGATTTCATCGAGCCCTTTAATCATCTGTAGCCGTGGTCTCCTCTGTGGAAAAAACCGACACTTTTTTTTCTGCCCTCTCTCCTCAACCAGTTATCATTTTTGTAATACATGATGCAGTTTTATATACACACAAACCAAAAAATATGTATACTTTGTAGCTAGTTTACAAGAGCAAGAGCACATCTCGTATCGTTTCTATTACCTTTTTCTGCCCCTTTTCTGTGTGTCTATGTAATGTAAGTATATTATGATTCTTGACTTGTTCCAGGTTATCCAGTCAAGTCAGTATCCCTGGAAGACATGGAATGCACTCAATACAGTTAGTTGTGTTGTAGCCCATTTTCGCAGTTTCAACAAGAATCCTCTTTTTTTTCCAGCCTCATTTAGAACTTTAAATGTGTTCCAGGATAATAACTCTCTGGAGGCAAGAGAGATTTTTGTTTTCCTTGTAATAATTTTAATGCCCTATTGTTCCACCCTGTTTACCGACTTCAGGATGGATTTTTTTTTTCAAATAGAATATTATGCGACTGACTAGGCTCCCATCCAAAAAAAAAAAAATCTCACGAGAAAGAAACAAATCTGTGTACAATTTTTAACGTGTCAGGCTTAGCACTCTTGCTGACTGCTGACGTGATACTAAAAAACCTGCTGCTGACGATGGTGATGGGTTTTCAAGAAAATTACAGGCAATTCTTAGACAAATAATAAAATCCTGTCTGTCAGCCTCAGTTTGCTTAAGGAGCAGATCTGGGTATCACGGTCGTCGTTTGTATTCAAGTGACTGATGATACTCCCGATGATGATACGTAATCATAATGAAAAATATGATTACAATCATCGTCCACACCATAGGTACCAAAAGGTGTACACAGTTGTTGTTGTTGGTTGGGCATGCCATGCCAGCTTTGAGCTATCCTTTTGAGGAGTCAAAACCGTCTTTAATTTTTAATGTGACCACTAAATACACCACTTGCACATTCCTCACTCAAATTATGTTTAATCAATCCAGAGATCAGTTCATGCATCATTCATGACAGAAGATGAGCGTGTAGACCGTATATATAGACTATAATATGTATAGTAGCCTCCGTAGCTAGCCCAATGCATTTTCAGAGTAAACAGAGAAAAAGCAGTTTTTCCCTAATAGTATAAGTATGATTTTTATGCGATTTTTATTCCCTGTGTAACCTTTTATCGCTACCGAATCAGTAGCGTCTCAGAGTGTGTTTATATAAAAAGGCACAAATTACTCTGGAGTGGAATCGGACGGAGGAGTCGAGGGCGGCTTTAGACATTATGTTTTCTTATGATGGTCTTTGCTGAAACTACATGGTGTACCCCTACAGCAAAAAGATTTCATCTACAGCTTGCCTTTTTTCGCATCCATCACAAGTCAACTTTCTGTCAGGATGGATGCAATCGCTGGTCTCATCTGCATTTAAATTAATTTAATAGAACAAGAAATAAGTTTAATTTTTATTAATGTATACACAACACAACACCACCAACAACCATTTGAGTATCGCAATAAGGAGTTGGGTACGTACGTACGTACCATGTAATTTAATGAGGTCATCTCTTTTCCAACTACCGACCAAATAGATTGAAGACAGTGTCCATATGTGTATTTACATAAAGTGGTGGAAAAACTATATAATTGCGATTGCACGAACGAATTATATTTTTTAAGCATATAAATGAAATGAGCGAGCGAAGGTGGACTGGGGACTCGCCTTCCAAACGCAGAGTAGTTCTTCTGTTATGTTCTGTTTCTGGTGTGGAGAATGCCTCTCTCAAAAAGTGAAGAAGCAACCCAATTTGTTCGCAGCTCCTTAGAGTGTTCCCATGCCCAAACGGTGTGCTAAATAGCCTACAATTTAAAATCTAATGGATGATAGCAGCCTAGTAGGGACGACGAGTACACGGACATACTTTTGAAAAAAATGTTTTTGTATGCTTTTCTCCATTTTAGAGAGGCTTGTTTCGTGCAGTCATAGGGCGGGCATGGAGGGCTCGACTAAATAATAAGGAATTTTTATTATATACAAACCTATTGTGGTATTATTTAAAAAAAAAAAAAACAGCGTTGCGTTGTGTGCAACGCAAAAGGATCTCTGAAGAGACAACTGCAAAATGGTGCAACTGGTGCAGGATAAAAGGCCTGTAATCAGACGGAGAAAATCGAGTAAAAAATTATTGAAATTAATATGCGGTGCGGGTGGATAAACGAGGTCTTCCTGGAAGGAATTTCGGGTTGCGTGTCTGTATGTCTTCGTTCATGTTGCCTTCAATAGGAAAAAAATATATTAGATTTTATTAGGGCTTGTTTGGCTTTTGTGGATGAATTGAAAAAAAAAATGTATTTAATTTTTATTGAATGTCATTTCATATTGAAGACCTCTCTAATCACAATACAGGCCGGCATGATTTCGAAACGACGACAATCTTGTGAATGTAGAGTATTATTTGAACAAAGTCAGAGGCACATTCACGCACAACACAGCGCATGTGTGGGACTGAAAGAGACTTGATTGCTCGTTCCACACCACAGCACTAAACACGGGACGGCTACCTTTTATTGGATTATTCAAAAACCTAACTTTTGTGTATCGCCAGCCAGAGTTATTTGCTCATTCATGAATTTAAATGGAGTTATCCTCCGTCGTTCGTTCATTCAATATGGCTGGCACACAGTCATCCATCCATTCCTGTTTTTGTCAAAGGCAATAAAATCTTGTAGCGGACTTTCGTTTAATTAGTTTTGAATGCTTAGTCGTAAACTTTGCTAACAACCTCTGTAACAAATTATCGATCAAGACAAAGAATGTGGCAAAAGATGGTAGCTGTCAACGTGAAGGGAAATATTTTGTGGCTTTAACCCTTTTTCATAGAGAGAGAGAGAGAGAGAGAGAGAGAGAGAGAGAGACGCGGTTGGTTCGTGGTCAGAATTTGTTAGTGTTTCAATTTAAAGTCAAATTAAATGTTGATTATTGACAAGATCATTGCACCTTTGACCTGCCTTACAGTCTCAATCTGAAATGGTTTGGGGGTATCGTATAGAGAGAGAGAGCCAGGACACTACAGTTATTTGTATTTTATGTGATACCAAAATGGCTTGTGGTTCTTGGTGTCGCGTCTCCGCAAAATGTGTGAAGTTCAGTCAGGTATAGGCAAAGGTGAACCATGTTTGAGACGACGAGTCGTAGTCATCAATTTTTGCATACCGAACAAATAAGTTGGGCG
Source organism: Dicranocentrus wangi (assembly GCA_036850665.1). Lineage (NCBI taxonomy): Eukaryota > Metazoa > Arthropoda > Collembola > Entomobryomorpha > Entomobryidae > Dicranocentrus > Dicranocentrus wangi. The sequence goes on along the minus strand of JAANSN010003236.1, from coordinate 11,453 downwards.
CATATAGGCATAAAAATCCAACCAGTCGATACACATATTATATATCCGTATAACAACAGCAGATGACGAAAAAGTTGATAATGACTTTTTGAGCGAGTGTGTGGTGTGGTGAGCAAAAAGGAATCTGTGTGTGTGGATCCTCTTTTGCAGCTCACACAATTTTTTTTCTTCATATATATATATATTCACTGTTTTCACCTGTCTTGATGCTACCGAAAAAAGCGATGTGCTCGAACCCATTAAAATTATTATTCTGCTCCTGTTCAAACATTAAAAAGATTGTTGTTGATCGCCTTCTGTCAAAATTAAAGGTAGATTGTTGGTCGATGATGATGATGATGATGGTGTAGTCGGCCGTCAGGACTGTTTAGTCTTTAAGAAAAAAGAAGGATGGATGATAACGCCTTTTCAGACAAAATCTGTTTTGAGGAGAAGTCTCATTTGGGTTGTAAGTAAATAGGAAAATCTTGGATAAAATGTAACATGGATTATCACACGTTCGTTCGTTCACGAATGATAAGTGGGCATGCAAACGTCTGACGTTTTGATTTTTAATCCTCCAGATAATATCAACCTTTATCGGTTTCATTGCAAATGAAAAAAAGGCCCACGCACTCATCATCATCCACCGGCGGGTAATAGTAATGGGCTTCTCGAGAGAGAGAGAGAGAAAAGAACAAGGACTAAACAAGGGAGAATTTTTTTTAGTAGGTAAAACCAGAGGGGTAGGGTGAATCTTTTGGCAGTTGGCAAATTTAATATCATCACATCACATTTTTTCTGGGCTTGGTCACTCTGTCGCTGACTCAGATGCCGCGTGGTTTTGATGATTAATGACGAATTCATGACCAACTTTAATTAAATATTTTCTCTGCTTCTCGCTCATTTTTAATCAATCAACTAACTGAACACACAAAAATGAACATCTCTTTGTTTTGGCGAAAATCACTTGGCAGGGAGGAGGATGGCACGAAGAAAACGGTTAACTTTGGATGGTATATACGGACGGAGAAGCTTTTTTTAAACTGGAATATGGCCATGCAAAAAAAAGTTCGGTATGGCACGCGAGTAATTTCGATTACCCACGTTCCGCAAATCGCCACAGAAGAATGCTCATTAGACGGGAAAGTGATGGCGGTCGTGAGGTGGAGGTGATTACGGGTGTCTTTACAGATGACCAATATAGTTAGTTAGGTGTGCACTTTGTTATACAAAAATTTATTAGAAACTTGCATTTTGCCTAAAAGGTAGGCACATTTGACTTGCTGCTAGTCCTCAGAATGGACATTCTTGGACGCGCTTGGCAAAATTGGTAGTCCATAGTCATCCTGAGAAAATAAGGTGGTATTAAATTGTTATGTCGTGACAAATTCGTGTAAATGTAAGTTAGTGCATTTTTTTTGACAAGTTTTTATATACCACTTCAACCGCGGAGGGTCTACTAGGAGGACGGTTGTTGTCACGAGAGTTTCTAGACGGAGGGCGAGGACTGGGAGCACTTAAGGCTTCATCTATATAGGATCCATCATTGTCAGCCACAATTTCGTCACCTAACAGCTCCAGTTGAGCGTTCAACTCGTCCTCGTCAATGTCGACGGGGATGGTGTAACTTTTTCCGATGGAAGCTTGCACTTCATCTGTCAACTCTATCAGGTCGCCAAGCTCATCTTGAACGTCCTACTTCACAAAAAGCTTATATATAATATTCCTAATAATAAAGTCAAGAAAAAGCAGGTCAATAAAGCATTAATTATGTACTTCAACTTTGTCCAAATCAACTTTCTTCAACTGCTTTTTCAACGTTTTTGTTGCGTTTTTCATCACACCTGCAACGACCACAGCATCTTGAGCCGTGTTCAGCGTCATTCCTAACGAGTCTAAATTGAAAGATTTGTCTTTCATCTGGTCTGCCTGCTGCTCGAATCTCTTCTTCCGCAGCAAAATTGTTTTTGCCTTGTCCTGCAGAAACTTTTTATTAGAAGCTCCGCCCACGGCTTTCAGTTGCTGGCTGATTTTCCTAAGTTCCTCGTCACATTGTGCCACCTTGGCATCCAACTCCCTGGCTTTACTATCTGTCTATATAGGCAACCCGGCGCATAATTAGCGTGTGTGTCGGTGCTCCCGATACCTACTTTCCGCAATGTTGAAACATTTTTTTTACAAATTAAGGTATACTTACGGATTCAACAATATCATTAATTCCACGCGGGTTATTATTCCCTTTCGAGGAGGTTCGGCTCTTTAGACCGACAATCCGCTTCATTTTTATTTTACTCTCCACTCACTCACTCACTTAATTTATAATACTTGAACAGTTTTCGTTGCATGCATATAAACCGATTTTTTTTAAACGAGCATCTCATCACACTACTACTACCTATATGTTGAGCGCATGTGACACTAATCATAAGGGAACCCATTCCTTGAAAAATTAACAGATGAGTTGCTCATGGAAATCCACATCCACTTAACCTTCCTCCTGGTGCACGGTGCACAGAGCTGTATATTCAATCCACCACATTTTAGAGAAGAGGGCTGCACACGGGCTACACGCAGCTTTTGCTGGAATTCCGTAACATATCATTTCCGCACCTATTTCGTTACCTTTTTTGTCACGGTTATTCCTCAGCAGCCGGAGATCATCACGGAATATACTTTTGGCCTAAGCATGCATGCTACCCACAAAACCCAGCGTGTTTATGTATAGTTGCGTAACATTAGTACATTGTTACTCCAATCCACATCAACAATGCTTTTTTCCCGTATTTTTGTATCTAAATTTATAAGCGGGTATATATAAAAAAAAAGTGTTTTTTGGTGTTTTGGCAGTGGTGGTGAGAAGATGATAGTGTTCTCGTAATCACATAGTTACATCACATTAAAAGTGGCCAACATGAAAAGGAAACTCTATTTCTTTGCGGCTTCTTTTTCCTCGCCCCTCGTCTTATACCCCTCTGACAAAAATTGTTTGCCCTTTTTTCTTCTTTTGAGCCAGTGCATCCTTCGGAGATAGTTCCGTGTGTACAGGAGTTTTTTTAACAGAAAAAAGAACATAGGGAACACCTTCTTCAAGAGATTGAGAGAGAGAGGGAGAGAAAAGGTACAAAGTCAAGAAGACACATCACATCACACGCTTTTTGTGACTGACTCCTGAGGCGTTGTTTAAACGCGAAGCAATAAGGCAACCTCAATATCATTAATACCATTATTACAGGCATTCTTCATGTTTTATCGTTGTACCATACACACCTCTTTTCACACCACGAGCGTGAGTGAGTGAGTAACTGACTATACGCCGTATTTCTCCTAGTATCGGCAAAAGAGTGTATCTGGTTTTTACTCGTCTTTCGTCGTCTTCTTCTTCTGAAGCCCTCATTTCTTATTTGGTTTGGGTACAAATCCAGGAATTTTTCGGGTGAAGAAGAGGTGGACGTTACTCGTCGATTCAGTCGTGTATCCCAGTACACGGCGAAATTGGTCAATTAATGGGTAGAGTAAATAAGAAAAATCCATAAGTTGCTGAAAAGGCAAATAAGGCTTGGGATAGACAAGAATATTGCAATCGGTTTGCCCTCTGACAGTATTAGATTACAGTTTGGCATGCAACCTGGCTGGGCTGCGAAAAAAAAAATTGCTAATCTTCGACTAGTATATATTATACTTTAGAAAAAGATTTTTAAGCAAACACCTAAGCCATATACTCTGGATTAAGCATATTTCGTAAAGAAATCGGTCGGTACAGCTTTAAGATTTACTCCTTGAGAGTCACGGTGGAACAGATTTTGTTTTGTGGGGTTTTGTGGGACCAGGGTGGAAAGTGGAAACCGGTTTTTTCCCAAGTCTTAAATCAAATTTTATTGCATATTTGTATGGGTGAAGCTTGAAATATTTTGAGAGATGAGGAAGAGCGGAAAAGTTATGGAAAAACGTGTATCTATCTATCTGGTCGCGGACACCGTGTGGACGCATATCCACTTCACGGAAAATCGTCGGCTTTTTTCATCATATCCTAAACCCAACTTGCTTGCACACACAGTTTTCACACAAAAACCGTGTGTAATCTGATGAGGTGAATCAAAAATGTTGAATTTGATGTAGCACCCAGAAGGATCTTGTTTGACGCTCATTTAGTAATATGTTCTCCTTTAAAATGTGGGCCCAGGTGATTCTCCAGTTTTATGACTTTTTCTCCTTAAAAAAATGTATGTCTTATGCGAGAGGACTCACACATCAGCTCAGGTGTAATAACAAAATTGATAAGGGGATAAGGATGAGATTAATCTGCACGATTAGACGTAGGTGGTAAAATGGTAAACTGCCAAATGAGGAGCTTTTCCCGAGACTACATGCCGAGTGTAAATCACCCTTTTTTCACGTAATAACTTTGCAATTGAATGAATGAGAAGGGAGATTTTTATTTGCAAATATATATAAATATGTGCTTTAGACACCACTTTACTATTACACACACACATTAAACCAGTGACTACTTTTTAATATGGAAATTTTTTGGGTAGAGGGTAAATATCCTTTTCACGTATGGCGATACTGACGGTGTGTGTGCGTAGGTGTTTTCTTTAGATTGGTTTAGCCAGGGAAGAAGAAGAAAAAATGGAATTTGTGCATGCCATGCCATGCCACCACACATTGTAAAAAAAATCTGCATGTAGATTTAGACTATTGGGATATGGTGAGACGTGAAATTTGAAAGATGTAACCTGTGTGATGACGAGAAAAAAAATCTGCAAGGTATATTTTTCTGAGTGGGTATAGCTAATATTTGGTTGGGAATAATATAGATGCCAAAAAAAAATATTTTTTTTTGTTCCAATTAACAACACAATGGACTGGGTGTTAATTAGATTCTTGTCTTGAATGACGACGGTAACACGTTGATAATTTGAGGGAGAGTGAGAGGACAAATGCAAGGATAGATTATAACACATACATTTATTATACGGTAGAAGAATGACTGATTTTGTATCGTCAGCGTCAGAGAGGGCCAAGTGTGTCTTGTAATGAATCTCATACATTGTTTACATACGAGCATACTTGGTCAAGGCACATCTTAATAAATCTCGAAAAGAAAGGGTAATCTTGGATAGCGTAGTTGTCAGATGATGAGGAGGAGGATGGTGGTGGTGGTGTGGTGATGCCAGTGTTTATTAAACTTTTAACATTTTCTCGCCATATGCCATGCCAGAGAGAGAGATTGATAATGAACGAGTCAGTATTGATTGGCTATTTGGTTTGAGTGAGATGAGCCACTCCTTTTTATGTTGATGAAAAAAGGGTTAAATACACATAAACCCATTGTCTTTTTTTTTCCTCCATGGGAAATTCGTTGCGCATGAGGTGAGTGAGACAAGGGAGATGATGTAATGAAGTAAAGTGAAGTTTGTTTTTTGTTGTTGACTTCACAAATCTCTCTGATCGAATCAATCCATCTTGAGAAAGTAAACAAAAGAAGTGAGCGTAGAACAAACAATGGGTGTCGGGAGCGTATATGGTGTATGATATATTACTCGTGTACACAATGAAGATAATGTGTCAAAGTCTTGTCCAAAAATCTCATTTTTTCATGAGCTACCTTCATTCATTATTATCACACAACGCGAACGACTCCTTCATGGGATGCATTGCAACTGTCCAACCAAACTACATGGATGGCTACATGAATAATTGGGAATAATGAATGTAAACGGTGAGAGAGAGAGAGAGAGAGCAGGGATGATAATGGTGTTTAAAATGGATCAGCCCTGCCTGATGATGATGAAAAAAAATATATGGAAAAACAGAATGGGAAGGAGTAATTGGCTTGTGACAAGAGAGTAATTGTCCGTTACCGATAGGATAACTATCTTGATTGGCAATTACTAATTTGATGAAGATATCAAAAAAATAACCAAAGGATTTTTTGGGTAACTTGTGGCATATATATGATAATCATGTTAGGTAAAAAAAGTGGTATATCTTCCAAGGATTCGCTATACGTTACGAAAATTTCATTCAAGATACAGGAATTGTTATGCACGTCATGAAAAATTTGTTGTAGAGTTTTGCTCGAAATTCGTGAGATGCATCACTAAAGTCAAGTTGAAGGTTGGAATATATATGTCACAGGCACAATAATATGGTTTGGCAGCAGAGATCAATGAATTAAAGAAAATGTAGGAAAAAACAAAGAATTGCGGGTTGGAACATGCGGCTGTATTTAAAACGTGTAATATAAAGCCAGTGTAAAAGCAGCATAGCACACACAACAGCATTCCAATTTGGAATGTAAAATCTCTCCATTTAATTTAGCCACTTCCAAGTAAGGTGCGAAGGAGATGATCATGTTCTCACCTTCATGACACAACTCAACAGCAGCCTAACAAGATCTCACTGGGTAATCTTGACAGTTTTACTAACAACGGACGGAGCAATGGATGGAGTACGACGCGTATATGTGCTGAATGAGTGTTGTAGCATGTTGGCATGTAACATTTAATTTAACATGAGCATGAACATAAGAACGGGACGATATGATGATCCAGTGTCCATCATCATGCATAACAGTATATTTCCATTTCCATACAAAGAGCTCTCTAGCTCATCATATGTAACAAGACAAGAAAACGACGAGGACGTGAGCAGGGAGGTTGTTTTGTTGAATGGGTAAAGTAGAAAGAAGCAAAAGCAACTATTCTCATATATAAAAGTTGCCCAAGGAGGTGTCCCAAAGGAACCGCTAACAAATATAACAGCTGCACTTTTACAACACTCCACACTGCTGCATTTTTAATCACACCGAGTGGCTTAATATCACGGACTATATTTGATATCAACTTTTGAATTCAAGGGAACATTCGTTAACTGCGTAATCACAATTAATATTACTAACAAGGGTTTACTTCAAATTTTATAAGATTTCTTTAGCCAAGTTTAGAGTGAGCACGCTATTTCTGAACTTCCCCCTTCCAAAAATTTCTGATTGCATAGGTATGCTCATCTCATCTCTCCTTTTACTTACACCTCTCTATCCGCGCATAAACACTCCAAATAATAAAAGATTCGTGGCAGGGGTTCAGCGAAAAGCTAGTATTGGAATGGTGAACAAGAGAAAGAAAAATACATCCTGGCGTTTCGTGGTCATTCCAAAAAGAAAATATTTGACTGTTGATGATCCTCTCTCTCTCGGAAGGGCTCTCTTTTCCCCTTGAGATAAAGCAAGCTGCTCCTTACTCATTCTCCACTTGCTCCTTTTATCTTCTTCTTAGGATTACATGCGTGGTAATCATACAGATAATAATAGCAACAATAAATAGTCATCATCATAATAACACTTATATACATTTCCCAATGATCCTACCTCATACCTTCCTTTCGCACCTTTGAATAATGAATACAAATGCGAACAAGTTTTTTTTCTCCTCTCATATTCCTCATCGCCACCACCACATACACAACCGCCACCAGGAGAACAATTGCATTTATTTCCCTGACTTTTTGGTGAATCAAACTTGATTCTCGTATATTATATTATATTATATTATATTATATTATATTATATTATATGCTCATCGCACTTCGTTCGGCTCATCTCGTTTGTACCCACTTACTCTTAAGTAATAGATTAGTCATTTCCTCTCCATTTGGACGAAGGGAAACACGGAGTATTAAAACCTGTTGTTTATTATATGACCATAAGAATATCATACGGTGTTAATCCCTTATATATATTTCATCAAACACCAAGTAATAAACTTGCTATTATCCTCTCAATATTATATGCAGTGGATCCTCAATAAAATCCTCTCTCTCTCTCTCTGCTCAAGTCCCGCAATAAACCCGACGTTAGCCATAATTGGCGTTGTTAACATTGGATTTTGGAATACCGCCCAAAAAGCTCAAATTATAAAATATGCATGGAAAGCCAGCAAAATCATCATCACTGTTTTTCCCTTTTCCCCATTTTGGACACCAATTTTCCCAAAAATATATAATAGAGAAAAAAGGGTTGTAAAAACACAAAAATATTTACAGTTTACAGTTTTCATCCTGACCATATAGTCATTCATCTCACGACACGAAAAATATATGATACTTATCGGTCCTTCACGATGCCAATGTTTTTCACGATGTGATACGATGCAAATAAATATTTTGATTGTTTCTTGTGTCCATCTCTCTCTCCCTATTCAACTCTGGCTGGTTGTGAATGCGTGAAAGTGTCTGAAGAGAATGTGAAATGAGTCGAAAAGCCGAGAGTTTAGCTTTGTAATAATATTTATCCACGGTGAGCATCACACGCACAGATTGCACCTTAACCATCAAAATGTTTAACAGAGATAATGCAAGAAGGCTCAAAAAGAATTTCTTTTTAAAGTGTCGGTTGCCGCAGTGGAAAATGTGTAACTGCGTGTGTGCTTGATTGCTCACAGATGCAATGCAATCCTCCTATCCTCGGGTGGCCTTTATTCTAAAAAAGCTTATGGACCAAAAAGATTACATATATATTTTTTTACTTTATATACAAAAATTGCATTTTTACCTACGCACACCTCACAATGGTCAATATTATTATTATTTCCTATTATGATTATTATATATTCATTATTTCAATTCTGAATGGGAATGCGAAGAAGAAAAAAAAAGATTTCTTCAAAGGGGAAAATATAAAATGCCGGCTTTGCTTTGGAGAGAGAGAGAGGCATAGTGCGTGTATGTATACCCAGGTTTGATGACCAAGCTGTGAAGATCAAAGATTTTTATTTGGGTTTGGCTCTAGAGCCTCCCCAACAAAGATCATTTCGAGGACTTCCTGTGACGCTGCATTGTCTGCTGTGGCGATTTACCTACCTGGACGTGTTTCAGAAAGGGAATTCTACGACGAGCTGTGGTGGTTGGTAGTGTGTGTAGCTACGAAAAACAGGTGTTGGTGCATGCTGATCCTCTATGACCATTAGTCACATAAAGGCAAAGGAATTCTCAAGAGGAGAGAACTCAACCGAACTCCGTTTCAGAGGCACAAAATACAATATGTGTCCATCTTTCTTCACTTTTAAAAAGGATGATACAAACGACGGAATCTTCTGATTTATTTCGACCTGCATCGATACAATGCCAACCACAGTTGGAGTGGAGTGTTACCAGAGAGGCTATATATATGATGTGGCTGTGTGGAGCTAATTAGCTTTCCCGTCCTTGACATTAGTAGGTAATGTATAATGAGAAGTGTAGTACAGAACGACACAGGCTCTAAATTAGACTGGATATTAAAAAGGGTTTCTATTTTGTCACTCACGCAGGGTAACAAACAATGACTCTCCTATCTTCAGATTACATTGAACCGTGACTCAAAAACAATAAGACGTGGGGTTGCATTCGAAATGGAAAATGTACAAAGAAAATGAAAAAAAATGGTGGTGGTGAATATGGCGCTATGCTATATTGTATAATAATATCTTGTTGTTATTGTACAATTGCGTATTGTCTTGACTGGAGGCATATTATATATGATGCTATTTGTAACATCCGTCTCGTCGTCGCCCCAAATAAATCACTTTTTTCCCTTTGTCATCATCAGCATCATCATCACATAATATCAAAATGAGAAGAACCTCCAAAGTAGTTGATATATATTTTTGAGATGAAACTCGGAAGGAATTTATCATCACTCCATTCACACATTCGATATGGATGCAACTCCTGGTGTTTTCTGTAGATTTTCTCAGCTTTTTTTTTACCTTTTTATTCTGTTGACAATACGGGATGCAATATTATATGTCCTCTACAATGGGAATCAAAGGGGTCTAGTGAGACAACCCGCAGGGGCTATTTGGTTTTGCTCGGGCTAGGGAAAAACCAGACTAAATTGTAATTGAGCATGAATGAATTTGAAAACGAAAAAATGGAGGTTTTTTTTATCTGGAAATTCTATCAATACACAAAGGTGATGCCTTGAAAAGGAAAATTACCGTAATTCCAAATGACTTTGTGTGTGTAACTCTACCCAAAAGCTCATGCTGAGCTTGTAACCGCAAAGGGTAGTCACTAAAAAAAGTGAGTTCGATGGTACGATGCGATTATGTAAGGACATTTTTTTTTTGTTCTGTCTGTGTGAAGGCTGTTGTCCACAGGATGTCTTTGGAATTAAGGTAGCTTATGCAAATATTTGGAGAGAAACACAAGTCGTCCGAGGGTGTCCGTCGTCCGTCGTGGAGGAAAAAATGAGACAATTTGAAACTTAAGAAACGAAGTGGTTTTATTGCAGCAACTTTCGGAATCTGTTGTTGTTGTTAAAGTTCAAACTATGACTTGTAAGAAATCGTCGAGATGCGAGTCAATTCAAAGTTTCAAAAGTTGAGAGAAATACGTGGGAAAATTGGGAAACACCGGAAGCTTGTTACCGTCGAAAATCAATTTTTTAGTGGATTCAGTTAACGCAGTGGTTATGCCTAAATGAGCATCTTTTCAGAAAAAAGTCAGATTTATGGTGAAAATTGGTGGGATCCTATTGATCTCTATTGTTGTTGACTTAAACGACTATATAAGGGATTTAAGATGAGCTGGATGGATGGGATGAATGGGAAAAAGATGTGTACAAATCCCAACTTCCATAATTTTGGAAATTCTTGCTAGTCATCCCGCATCATTCATATTCTACGGGTGTAAATAGGAAATTACGTTTTTTTAAAAGAAATCCTAAAGAAAAGGGTTGTTATTTGTGTGCTATTGTTGAGGAAAAAGTGACGAATGACGAGTCACTTGCTACCGGTTTTATTTTCCATTGTTCCATCCAAAATCCATCCCATTATATATATATACTCCCGAGTCAGTCACAAGTAGGCAATGTCCGACTCTATCAAAAAGCCGATTCACACAGGACTACTCTCTCTGCATTGCATTGTAGCAGAATATCTGCCTTTACTTCATTTGACAAACAATATATACCTCAAAAAAATTTTTCTTTTAAATGGGGAAATAACTTCACACATCTCATATCCTCTTCTGTTCCCCATTCCTCCTAATGAAACATTGGGATGGATAGTATGAATTTATACTCCAATTTCCGTTTCTTTGTGGAGAATAAAAAGGGAGCAACCGAATCTTCGGAAAACTAGATAGGTATACAAAAACAAAAAAGGTTTCGATTCCCAGCCAGCGCCGCAGCAGCAGTTGATTCTGTGCCATTTGAGCACAGCACAGCACCACCACTGTTTGTACAAGGAGAGATATGAAGTGAGGGGAGGAACCGCACAAAACAAGAGTTTTTCAGACACGCCGTTGGTCATGGTCTGCATGCGTTTATAAACAATTTCATGAGTGACAGAATAAGATGAGGCAGTAGCTCAGAGTCACATAAAATGTGCAGCAGCGACAGTAGCATAATATTATTTCATTCTATAACAGTTACGTATATATCATATATAGTATGCACAAGTTTAAAAAAACAAGTTCATTCATTC
>JAANSN010003235.1:0-19557 GCA_036850665.1 Dicranocentrus wangi | reverse complement strand
CAACTATTTCAACTAACGGGTCAACTATATAAGACTGGGCAGCGAGCTAAGTTATTCCGCTTGGTGGACTTGTTATTATTATTATTATTATGAAATGACTTGCAGCTGCTCACAATCAGTAAAATTACAGGTGATGAGGGGTGACCAAATTGTCTTCAAAAGTAAACATTCGGATTCGGACATTCGTATTCATAAAAGTAAAAACACGTGTTAAAAGTATGTGAGTGAGCAATATTACGAAAATGTCAACAAATGTTACGTTACAATTGCTTACAAAAGGATACTACTTTACAACGTAAGTAATACGGTTTCACAATTTCGTGTTTCGGGTGGAGAATAAAATCAATCCTAAAACAATACTTGCTAATATGGCTAATAATGGAAATGAAATGGATATTGCAATTTGGAATAATATTACATCACTTATCAAAAATGGGAATTCCTTTTGCTAAAAATGAAACCCAGTCTAGGGAATTCAAACTGTATATCTTTTTAAAAAATATTTTACAACGCAGTGCAAATTGACCATATTATTGCTGTAGTCGTAAAACCACAGCACAACAGCCAGCATAACATGGATGGCTAATAATTTCAAACAACAATATCATCATCGGTGACCGGATACAAAAGCGGTTTACATATCAGTGTCATATATGATGAGTTGATGAGTACAAATTCCCGTGTGTGGTTACATCCTGGTTATACACTACGCAACTTGTTAGCTAATACGTTATACAAATGTATGTAAATAATATAGATTTCCGTGGGCAAAAGTGGCGGTAATTGAAATGGCAATACCACAGTATCATCGTACTTAATCGCAAATCGCAACCATACTATACTATAAAAGTTACAAGAAATACGTAAATGTATACAGTCGGGTTTTACCTTTACCTTCACACACAACATTGACCTAACTGCTATCCTTAACTATGCATGCACAATCAGAATGTAAGAAGTTTCCTGTAAACTGAAGTACTGTATATGCGACGGGTTTTCTCATCATTCCAATAATAAAAAAGGTGTACGGTTTTATATGAATGAAGACCTACGTTTTTTTCTGAATTATATCAAGAGGAAAAGATCCCTCTAAAAGTCAATCCTACCCTATCCTCCAACGCAGCACAACGCAACGTCTAAAGAAACGAACAAAGTAGGAATACTGATTTCTGATTTTTCTTTTTAATGTCTACAAGTCTAGCCTTTACGCGTTTCCCTTTTTCAGCATAATTTCATACCCTCCTCGTCGAATGTCATGTCCGTGACAAGGATCTCAATAATTTCACAAAAAAAAACCCATCGTGTAACCCAGTTGCTAGTGTGTGCAAGAGGAAGTATCATGGAATTGGCACTGTTATATAATATCACTTCCCATCCCATATCATTCCACTTCCCAATTCCCCGTTCAATTCTTTTCCTGTGGACACGACGACGATCACCTCTCACCAAACTCGAGAGGGACACGACAAGGACAACTTGGATAACAACGAGTGTGTATGTACAATATGACTCTTCCCCATTCCCCGTTCAATTCTTTTCCTGTGGACACGACGACGATCACCTCTCACCAAACTCGAGAGGGACACGACAAGGACAACTTGGATAACAACGAGTGTGTATGTACAATATGACTCTTTATAGAGATACTTAACTGTCGATCTGTCACTTCAACCATGCAAAGGGCATGGAGGGTCTGTTTTTTAAAATAAAAATAGAGACGGGAAGGACATTATTATCACTTTCGACTTCTTCATGACATCCACACCCTCCTAAAGCTCTCCCCTCTTTTTCATCTTTCTGAGAGCTGTTCGGAACTTTCACTTGGTCAGGCAGAAGATCACCGCCAAAGCCTTTTTAGTCACAAACGTACCACGTACGTGGTAGCCCAGATCCTCTTACGCTTTCCAATGGATTGGCCAAACAAAAAATCGGATGGGGATATATTCATATCATGGCTTTTAAATGTAAAAAACTTGAGGCTTGGGACCGGACTAAGGTTCCTGTTGAAAACTAGATGTACGCGGAACCACTTGCTTACACTTGATGAAAAGGGCAGAGCGGCGGAGCAGTTCATTTTATCATCTTGAAAGAATTCGATCCCATCGCATAAGATAAAATGCATATTTTTATCCTTCTCAAAAGCCCTCTCCCTCCCTCCCTCTTTTCATTTTTCAGGAGAAAAAGGATTTGTTCAGATAGCCATATCAGCATCATCATCATGACAAAAAAATCGACAGCCATACCGATCCCCCATATATCTATTATCCACTCTTTTGGCGGATACTTACACGGATGACCAGAGTTGGATAAAAAAAACTCAGAAACCGAAAAAATGGAGGAGCAAGCAAGTGAACCCAAGGAATCCTATAGATATAGATATTGGATATTAAGAAGAATGGCAAGTGATTTCCTTACAAATTTTCACACGATGCATGGTGGAAGTATGGTGTGGAGAGTTGGACAAAAACCCCTCGTGTTCTTTCCCTGGTTTTCATGAAATAAATGTCTGGCACGGGCGGTCATGAATCAATAACATCCGCTCTAGATACAGTATGTATAGTGCTCAAATAGATCCCTACATTGTAGAAACATATTATCACATCATCTTAATCATTTACCTCTTAAAATATCAGGAAGACATATACATATATGCAAAAGGCGGAATATGCATACGCCGATCGTTCGTATCATGTAGACAAGATGGATTTGATTTAACGCTAGGAATACTTTGATTTTGATCTTTTATTTCTCGCCCTTTCCTTTTCCACTTGTACGAACTAGGGTTGGAAGTTGGAAGTGGTAAGGTATGTACCCATATAAAAGCATTTTACAATTTTCCTTATTCGGTCAGTCGCTTTCATTTTCCCAACTGCACCGCTCTCTCTCTCCTCCTTGCCATCCGTATTCCCATAGATGCCATCTTCACTTAAGTTGCTTTTTATCCAAAGGTTTTTATTGACTTGGATGGAAATAGTTGGTCCCTTGGCAGTTGTAACTTGAAAAAGTAACATGCCTCAGTCGCTTTTGCCATCCCGTTGCGTTCCGTCCATAGATTATGTATGTAGTGTGTATACCTTATATATAGTACATAAGTACAAGCAAGTACATGGTGCAAGTATACATCGTTAGTTACACTTGTGTTTTTTTTTCTTTCGTGGATGCATATGGGACCAAATAGTCTGAACTGATTTTTTTTTGTGCCCAGGAAGATCTACGGCATGCCAGCAAGCAGTGGCTTGGCCTAACTCACTTTGGCTTTGCTGATATGATGGTTGACCCAACACACAACCAACGTGGTGTTTGATCGTCCTCGCAGTTATTGCGCTGGTGGTTATGTTAGGCTCCTGCATTTGAGTTTCTTATACCATTTTATATCCATCCATATATTTAGCATATGAATCTAAAACCGTCTACTTTAACTCTATCGTCCCTCTTTGTCAAATAGCATTAAAATTTAGATTTTTTATCCTCGTGCGTCACTCCACCACCCTTCTCCCGTATCCGTCTGTCGTCGGTCCATCCAAAAATGTTTATTTTCCTCCTTTCCTTCCTACCCCATATTAAACTATATTCAGCATTAGATACGTTTTCTTGAAAAGGCAATACAGTTTATTCGTTCTTCCTTCCTATTCACTTCTGAAATCTGGAGGAATGTCACTTGTGATTTCCATTCATTCTTGAGAATTAATGCAGATGGCTTGCTTCTCGTTTCCTAGTTGAAGTCTGTCCTGAGACTGAGGAGAGAGTTGTGTTGAGAGTAGTGGCCGAACCAGTCGAGTCTGTGGCAGTGGCATACCTATTATAGTGGTAAAGGAGTCTGCTCGAAGAAATAGGGAATGTATATGTACCAAATATGTTGTCTCTTCCAAAGAATCTTTAGTGCATATACACGGAAGGAGGAAAATGCGCTTTTGAATAATTTATCATTTTCGATCGACTCGAGTTAAACTTCAGACTACTAACGTAGTTACAAAGGCAAATAATGCGTAGCGCGTTCCATTCCATTACAATTATTGTGTTTTTGCAGGATATTATTATGTGCATCTCTAAAATGTGATACTCACTCTGTATACCATATCCTTCATCATACCTAATTATCGCAATAGATGGGTTTTGTTAATCACTATATTTTTTAAAAAGGCATACTGCACTGCACTCAATATCTCTATTCAGCTATTTTCCGCCGGTTAGAACGGAGAAAATGAAACTCAACGTGTTAACCACCGCACCACCACCACCACCACCATCGGCTTTATTTTATTAGCACTTTCCAGCAAACACATGATTACATCAAACAACAGTTGTGTAAGATGGAGTTGCCCTTCCTATTTCACACTGCATCTTTCTATAATTCAATATATACCATTACATTGTATATATACTTTTCCTTTACCCCGTCACGCTTTTCCCTTGTATTTTCCTAGATGAATGCAATTCTTCTTGATTCCATTCTCACTACTGGTTCTCGGGAAAAGGAATAAAAATAGATGAGACAAGGATGACGAAAGAAAAGGAGAAAAAGTCAAGAATTACAACGAGCAGCCCAGCCCACTCCTACCCATTTCTAGCAGCTCCTGTTGTGTTTGTATGGGTAGGGAAAATAAACGAAAAATTCACTCTTCTGTTGAATAAGATGAAAGTGGCTGTAATGGAATGAAATGGTAGTAGTCGTGGTATAAGTAGTAAAACGGAGGAAAAAAAGTGGAAAGAAGAGAAACGGCTTTCAAATTGGGATCATTTTCAGTTAACCGTTTTCCAGTGGCGTTCTCTCCCGTGAATTGAATCCGGAAGGAACAAATAGTCCTCGGATTGCTTGCCACGCCACTTGTTTGGAATGTATACCTCTGTTTCTCTTATTAAAACGATAAATTCTTTTTTGAGGGCACAACGAATATAATAACATTTTAGGAAACGACTCCTCGAAAATGTGGCCTCCCTCAAAAATCATTCGCTCTTTATGTCTATTACTTTCCGTGTGGATCTATACACACCAGAAAAAAATACTACTTAACCATGTGGTGTAAACAGTGGAAATGCCTAGAATGCAATATACTTTCCCGAGAAAATCTAAAACTGCAATATCATCACCACCACCACCACCACTTCGCCACTGAACGGAACGGAATAGGCTTTTTTCAAGGAGTTGCACAACTATCTGAAAAATAAGAACATCCGACCAACAAAGCAAACCCAAAAAGCAGACCGACTTTGCCGCATACTTTTATTTGGCCAAAGTACATCATCTACTTTTACTACCCGCTATATACATACTGTTCTACGTTCTCCTATTGTATTCAAGAGTAGAGATGTGTAAATTGAGAGAAAGAGGAAATGTAAAAGTGAAAAATGTTTAAGCAAATACATACATATCTACTCTTTCCCATCTTTCTTTTGCTTGCGCATTTTTTATTATTGGATTTTACACGGTTTCTCTTTTGAATTAAACTGTTAACTAGAGTTGCCTTCCGGGATGTTCAGTTCAACCTATTTTTTAAAATTAAATTACTTCAATCTTCCGACACCAAATGCTCAACATGAGATCTAATCCAAACTTTTGATATTTGATTAAGTAGTTACCGACCTACTCACAGGAATATGAACATAAGTTCATTTACGTGTTCATATTCCTGACCTACTCAGCCCACTCTATAAATCATATCAGCTCAAACACGAATTTATCGGAGCGACATAACGTGAAACGAACTTAAACGAACGTGAAATTGTGAAAATATGAGTAATGAGGATAATTTTGCTTCGTCATTTGGTCAAACTTTTGTATTGCATGCATGCATGCCTTTACTTGAGACAAGCAATCCGTATTTGGCATTTTGGTGTTTCGGGATTCTGTCATGAAGCCATCATAATTATAATTATCTCATAGTTCAAAACTGTATTTTATATCGCGCTGTGAACGGCGTAGCATGTACAGTCACATTATAAAGGTAACATATTGGAAGAGTGCATAGTTCCGATTTTTGTGCGTATGCAAGCATTTATTTACAGAATCACTCATCTTTTCCCCCTCCAGCCTCTTTGTCTAGTCTCCGTTGCTTTCTTCCGTTTTCCTTCCGCTTATTTATTTTCCCCTTCTCATTTCACCGGGCTTCGTCTATCACGGCGAGGTAATAATAAAGTGAAGCGGGGACGGAGAAAGGAAGCTTTATTCCGTATAAGTTGTTGAATATTTACACGCTACCGGTTGTACTCCAGCAGTAGTAGCTCTATTAACATAATATTCCTTTTTTCGTTCGTTTTCAACATGAAATGGAAACTCATTTTAAATAATACGCTGTGTGTAGTAGTGACGAGCTAGACGTAAAATGATCCGTTGGCCTATAAACTTTGCCTAAATGGAAACGAGACTAAGTGTAATATTGCATTTTTTTCCTTCTGCTTTCCCCTTCTGGTTACAATTTTCATTTGTATCTCATATTCCATGTGTTCATTTAGAAATTCCCACAAAAATATTTGGTGCTGCTTGAGGAAATGAAAGAAAATGCTTAGATTTGAAGCTACAGCGAACATCGCGGATGTCTAGTAATATTGCATCGTCTTGCACCACGTTTTCAAAGTAATGATGATGATTTAAGTAGTTAGTAAAAAAGAAAGCTTCCTGACTAACAATTTACTATAAATACAAGGGATTAGTTATTGGACTGATACAAATTCTAAAGTATTATAAATACCACTCTCTATGCATCTGAGGAAAAAAATGTAGGCCAGTTGACATTAATTTTTCTCATCAGCCTTGTACTTCAACATAGAATAATTTATTGTATCTGTGTGCATTGTCGATAACTGTCCACTGAATTGAGACCTGAATTGTCTTATCCTTTCACTTTACTGTATTTGTAGTAATATTAAAAATTATTTTCGAATTACACAAAATAAATGGGAAACAAAGAATAGGGAGGACGAAAAAGAGAATGTCCATATTTATCTATTAAACTTTCTAGAAAGCTGACCAAAGCTTAATTTCCCGGAGTTTTAAGATTTACTCCGTCAATCTAGAAAGTCGGTAGCTGGTGTTAGACAGGTTTAGACGCAATGAAGAAAAATATCGAAGACAATTTCATAAAGTGGATAAATCGCCCTGTTTCCCTCACGGAGAGATTTCTTCCCAGGGATGAATTCTTGGCAGAGAGGGATATCTACGGCAATGTGCTACAAATGTTTTAGTGGGAACTGCATTTAATCAATAGGAGTAGTAGTAGTAGGTAAGAAGATAACTTGGGGAGTAGATATCAGGGTGACTGAACATGATATTTTGGAGAGGATGAAGGGGAAACTTGCCTTCTTATTTGATTACATTGCATGGTCGTCTTTTTGCTGGGGACAAAGCATCCACTCAAAACGTAAAAATACGTTGGGACAATGCAATGTGACCAAAAATTTCCAAGAAAAATTATAACCTGAAGGAAAAGACCTTATAATAATAACATTGTATTGCAGACCGGGCCGAATGGAGTGATTAACCGTGTTGATTCGTGCTCTATTAGCTCAGTCACATGGTAGTCCCTAATGCTTCCGTGTAGTTTGTTGGGAAAAATTTCTAGTGTATAGTGTATGTAGGGCATGCACGTATCATTTCGGCAGTTCTAATTCCAGTGGATCTAATTTCATTGAAACTAAGTCTTTTCAGGCATGAAGTCAAGCGAAACATTTTATGCGTTGTTGATTATAATCAAGTCTTCATAATTTTACATTTGAGAGGACGACGGTGAGAAACAACAGGGAGCAACGAGGGGAACCTTTAATTACCATCTTTGTTAATTACTTAATGTTTGCTAATGAGCTCCCAAATGCATGCATGCATGTGCATTGTGTACCATTGGACTGTTTCATGATGTGCTCAACTCACAGTCAGTCATTCCCTCGGAACAGGGTAGTAAACAGCCAGCATACTATACGCTAAGTAACCTTACTTGTAGCCTTTTCCTCCTTACCATTTTTTCTCTAGTGTCTTTAGTGCTTTCTTCCGTGGCAGT
Organism: Dicranocentrus wangi; assembly: GCA_036850665.1. NCBI lineage: Eukaryota > Metazoa > Arthropoda > Collembola > Entomobryomorpha > Entomobryidae > Dicranocentrus > Dicranocentrus wangi. Next base: position 11,569 of record JAANSN010003235.1, on the reverse strand, counting down.
TTCCATCCCAGTTTTCCCATATCGGCTTCTTTGAACTCCTCTTCATCACCATCGCCAGTTTTTGCCTGTTTGATAATGCTTTGGAGTTTTAGCTTAAATGGAACTTCAATTTTGGCCGTCAAAATACGTGTACATGTAACTTACAATTAGCTTACTACTTATTCGACAAATTCCTTGTTTTCAATTAATACAATGGAATTACTTTTTTATATTTATGCGTGGCAGTTTGTGTATACTTTTAACACTTCTTTTCATAACATCCATGCCGATTTTTGCAGACCACCTCCAACAAAGAAAATAAACAGAGCCATTGATGTGTTGTCTCAAACTCGGATGCGTTCGAATTCCTCAATCCCGTTTTATCTTCCAAATCTCTTCGTTTTTAGTTCACGCCATAAGCTTCCTGCCTACCATAGTGTATTGTATCCCCGTAGTAGACGGACTGCACGAAGGTACGAAAAAGGATTAAAAACTAAAGACCACCTCCTCCGTTACTCCGCTCTCCTCAATTGTTTTAAAGCATCCAAACAAGATAGTAAACTAGAAATTATAGATGCGTAAAAGCGGATTAACTTGAGAAAGGACAAGAAGGAGAAAAGACGGGAAAAGCTGTTCTTTTCCATCTCCCGTTTCCTAAATATACTCACGAAGAGGGTCGTCGGTAGTCCATACTTTTACACATTATTTATATATGGGATGAGTTGTACTACTCTGTAGTGTAATTTAGTTGAGCACGCTGAAAAATGGACGTGAGAGAGGAGTAGAGAAAAAGCTTAACACTATGAAGTAGAAAGGACCTCATTATTATTAGAGCACGGCTTTGCTTCTGTTGATCATCATCATCATCATCAACAACCATTTTGCTCTTCCTTCACTTGACGCATCCCATCCAAAAAAAAGTCCCTTTTTGCTCTCCTTTGGTTGTTTTGCTCACTGGGAATTACAAAGTAAAAGCAAGCATTTTCAACAAATGAACCTTGATGATCTCCTTGATGATGATGAACTTAAGGGAAAACTCCCAAGATGAGTAGGAGAAGAGCAGAGTGAACAGGAGCAGTGAAAATCAACAAATAATACAATATAAAGGGGAGTAAATATATATATGCATTCATTTTATGCATATGATGGCACGGCATTATATATACAACCTTTGTTTCAAAATTGGTGAACGCACCAGTTGGAAAAGAAGATGAAAGAGAATCGCAGGCATATCTTCAGCTCTTACGTGCGTCACTTCACGTTTCCCTTCTTCATTTTACCAACTTTTCTTACACATCTTTGAATGCTGAATGGCAAAGTGGAGAGCCGAGGACAAGGATGAAGGAATGATGGAAAAAGAGTCTTTTCCACATTTCTCCTTTCATTTTTCATGGACACACATCCAATTCAATTCCAGAGAAGAGCAGGTGATGCTTGAAAAAGCACTTTATCTCTCTTGTTCAGCTCATTCGCCCGGTTTACTTGATTGGTCCATCAGAGATGAAGTAATGATGAGGTGGTGCGGGCATGACGGAGGAAAAGATTATATCTCAATAATTATGGATTTTAACGAATGAAACGAGATCAGAATAGGTCATCCTTATAGTTTTGGATTTGGAGAGCGCAACACAACTTATTTAGTCATTATGAGCGACGCAGGGTTTGCCCTTGCTGACGTGGTGGTATAAATGAAATCGGTAAACCTCGGTGAAATCTAGAAGTTATGAAGGGCAAGCCAAGAGGTGAAAATATAAACTGATTAAAATGAATCATCCGGGGTGCACCGCCACCAATGTGGTGTAATGAGGGGAGGAGGGTGATGCGAAGTGCACAATACTTTTACCGAAAATCAGATTCATCAAAGGGAATAAGGGGAACACAAGGCGATACAGTGATGATTGTATATTACATCAGGGGAATAAAAGTTTCTTTTAAGCAAGTACACTTTAAAAGCATATCATGAATATTCATGACCTTAGCAGGATTAGCAATAAGAGAACATGTTTTTTAATTATGCATTTTATTTTAAAGGGTTCCAAATGAAATTCTTCTGTTTTTGACGACACGAAGAAGCTCCACTTGCGCAATTTATGGAAAGCCGAGCTGCTGGGGAAGAAAAGTGGGAATCAGGGACAACTAGGGAGAGACGCTCGCATTAACAAATCCTTCCGTATTTTACGTATTTTTGTTTTCTTCCTTCCCTGCTCCTGTACAAATGTGAGATAAAACTTACTTTGATAATTTAGCGGTAGTAGCGGCAGAGACACTCACTCACAATAAGGTAATGATAACGAGGGAAAAGGAAGTAATCAAAGGAAAATAATCAAAAGTCGAGTGAAAAGAGTGGGATGCGTAGTTCTTCATCTGATTCCTATGCAGTCTGGTGATGGTGAGCAGTCTTCCAAATTGGAAACTTTATAGATTGTATCGTTTTACTCAAAAATTTGGAAACAGCAATAAATAATAGATTCGCATACAGCATTGCATAAAGTTATACAAGTCACCATCACATCATTTTTACGTATATTCGGTTAACCGACAATTACAGCGTGCAGTTTTGACATTCGTACAAATTAGACCTTTTTCATTTAGCACACAAGTACTCCATGTACCGTTAATGATACCTGTATTTCTCCTGTCGATTTCAAAAATTATTATTATTAGGATTATATATACAATTGAATTTGCGATCTTCTATTCCACCCTGTACGTATGTCGTATGATTTATAATTACGAGCTAACTTATGCACTCAATAAGAATTAAAAAACTATTTCACATTCGCAATATATGTGTCTTCCTAAAAAAAGACGTGGATTATCAATAAGGTCTCCATACTTCTGACTTTCCACCACTTCCACTATCTCCCGTGGTGAGTTTTAGTCGCTTGGTGGCACCGCTAGTTGGATTAGCACTAGCTGGTGGGGAGCCCGGCATGGGAGACCTACTTCTTCCATTGTTACTTTCTGACAATAGTGGTGACGGACTAGTACTGTTATTATTACTACTACCACTTCCTATACTCAAAAATGTGTGATTATGCCCTAATAAACTGTTATTATTGTTATTGTGAGCAGAGGTGGAATTGACGTGTCTTGTAAACAGGGAAAATCCGGATTTTACCTCAGGGGGACTCTTACTCCGCCTCAAGTCATCAATCAAATGACGTTTTTTCACTTCCTTGTTGTTAAAGAGATGATTACCACCGGAAAGGATATTATCCTTATCCATGCCTGACGGATGGAGGGGTCGGGGCGAAATGAGAAATCCGGAGGAGGATGCTGAAGTGGATGAAGAGTGGTTGCTCAATAGGTGGTTATTGTTATTGTTGTTATTATTGTTATTTAGGGGTGAAAGAGCGTGTCGAGTTGTGGAGGGAGGGCTGGGGGATCTGCTGCACGGATTAGGGTTGGAAGTACTGCTCGCACTGCTGCTCGCGGTGCCTCCACCTCCACCACCGTTGTTTCCAGATTGTTGTGCGGCTGCAGCAGCGGCTGCTGCCGCGGCAGCCGCAGCTCGAAGCTGGAGTTGCTGTTGGTGCTGGTGTTGAAGTTTACTCATGACATTGTGGATTTCCGTTGTCATCCAGGCGTTATTGCACAAGTGGGTGTAGAGCAAGGGATGAGGGAGAAGAGGTGGGTCTACGAAATGGAAAAATCGCAACGTGAATAATATGCAAGTGATATGCAATGTTATAATATCATGCATTGACAAAATATACCAGAAAATTATAACTTACTTCCAAGATTACCAACAAGTCCACCAAATCCAGCTGCAGCCCCAGCCGCCCAAAGGCTGGGATGCTTTGCCAAATCAAAATTGGAAATCAACGAGTCTGCCGGATTGCCAAGGGTTGATCGGAAGCCAGCGGACGATGATGGGGGTGGACTGGTGACGACTTCTTTGCTTGACGATGAACTCAAATAAGTTTCCCCGCCACCACTACTCGACGGACTTTTCAGAGGAGGTGTGGACGACGACGAACTACTCCTTTTAATCCCACCACCAGAGTTATTGTTGCCGCTATTATTATTTCTGCAATCGTTATTCCCGTTAAGGGCACTGCTGTTTCCCCCTAACGCAGACTGAGACGGATGTGATGACGATGGGGATGTATCAGAGGAGGATGACGGTGGAAGGAGAAGATGATGACTGTGAACCAAGTCTGTGGCAGAACCCAACGGTGAGGAATGCGGAAGTAGTGAAGGGGGTGGTGGAGGCGGGGGTGGAGGTCCCGGATGAGTTTGAACCCCAGGTCCTTGTTGTTGTGCTTGAACCGCGGCAGCAGCAGCCACAGCTGAGGCAGACGCTAGAGACTGTATATAAGATGGATATCCATTTCCAGCAGGTCCATTTCGCAGTGCCAGTGGCCAATCGTGAGGGCTGAGACCTAAGTGGTAGACAAGCGTTGTACTCAAATTGAAAAACCCATTATTTTCGTACTCTCAACAAAACCAGAAACCAAAAGACATAAAATGATTGCCATTGTTCCTCTCTTGTAAACCGTGAACCAACAAAACATAAGAGGTTTTGGTTACGCTCCCTGGAAATTTTCTTGAAAGCTCCGGAACCAATTATTATGAATACATAAAAACCAAATTTCAGGATGGATTCATGAGGTTTCCACCTCACAAAATGAATGCATGATTCGCTTCGTTTGCAAGCCTGTAGATCCAGTCATTTTACACACCTCAAGGCTACGTTTTACAGAATATTTGCAGAACAAAATGTTCATCCCTAATATTTTTAATGCTTGTTGCTCACTGCACACCAACGTTTCCACTTTTATTCCAAGCTATTGAACTCTTCAAAAACCGAGTCGATTGTCAAAAATGTAATTTTCTCCACGCTATCTTAAACAAACACAAGAGGGCCACTCTAGACAAATAGTAACAATAGAAGATCTGCAACACCGTCAACTTCACTGACGACGCGACAATGTGTATCACACACAATAAGGGTTAGTCATTCGGTCAACATATAGTGTTATCTCTAGGATAAGTTAAACAAGACAATTTGTTCTTCTATTGTAAAGAATCTGACAAAAAACAACTGCTTCCGGTCTTTTCACGTTTTTTCTGGTTAAAACCATCCAAGCCATACCATGACTAATGTTGCAACCCCACTGTCAGCTCAATCTAGAATGCACAACAACCATTGACAAAGATCGCGTTCCATATATTTGTGCCCAATAGGAAATATAACATTTTCCCTATAATTTCGTTTTACAAAGTTTCTTTTTCAAATTCAGTCCAACTACCTCCACACAGTTTCTTTTTGTATATTATTCTCCAATTAATAAAAATGACAAGCTCTATTTAATCTTTGTGTACACAGGGAAATTTTTGTACGGGACTTGAAATATATTTTTGCTTTTTATATATCAGTGATCACCAAAACGTCTGATGATGATGGTGATGATGGCATATAACAGGAGCATCTTGATCAATTAAGGTAACTGCTTTTGACAGGATCCGTTTCATGTCATCATGTCGCACACTTTTCCTTCTGGGATAATGATAATGGCACGAGACACAGACTAAAGTACAATCCCCATTGAGATATCTTTTATCCCCTAGAATGAATCTGATCCTCTATTGAAGCCCAAGTTTTCTCTCCTTTGATTTGACGCTTTACTCCGGTAAACTCACACGATGATAAAGGAGAGAGAGCTCTTAGAAGCTTTTTACATGAACCAAATGCGCAGTTAAATGTCAGCAAATGAGCCACTGCACTGCTCCATCGACGCACCGTAATAAAAAGGAGAGCGTGTAAGAAAGAGCAAAATAAAGGAGGGAACTACTTAAGCTAATGAGACGTGAAATGATGGAAATGTCACCAATATTACCAGTCAACTGATATCACGATAATACTTCGTGTAAGAACAAGAAGGGCATATAAAAAGGATTTTGTGCTTTTTAGTAAAAGTGAGGATATAAGAGAATAAGAGTCGTACAGCAGCAGAGTAGGTATGCATAATATACGGCTTTGGCTGCTCAATTTCAACAAAGTATTCAAAAATACGTTTTTAAATGGGAGAAACTAGAAAATACTTTATATGCTCATACCGGATGGATCCATTTCTGTTGTACTTTTTACAACCCTTTTTTATCCCATTGAGTATATAAGTTTTCTTATATCCTTTCTTGTGAGATTTGTTTTTGTCTTGTTTCGTACTCTTGTATCACATTACCATACAAAAGCTTCTTAAGAGCTTGAGAGCAATATTAAAACATGGAGAAATGTACGTTTTGTGCTCTCATCATTATGTTTTTCAAGAAATGGGGTGCACTGCATGTAGTCCCTCTTTGAACTTTTAAATTTTTTTTATGTTTTGGATCTCTTAAAGTTTCTTTCTTCTTGCAGTTTTTTAGGAGTAAAAGATGAATGGGTCATGAATAAGAAATTGAAATGCTAATAATGATGAAAGCAAAGTTGTAGAAAGAAGTAAATCAAGAGGAAAAGAAGTGATAGTAGTAAAGGTAGTTTTTTTTCGGGAAATGATACATTTTATGAGTTGGTGGTCTCTTAGCCAGAAAAAAACTGTCTTGTTTTACGAGCTTCCTTTCTAAACTTCATTTTTGAGCTACCGTGTCACAATGAAGAGGCCGAAAGTAAACGAGGGAGATGATGTTTTTGAGAGGAATATAAAATTGGTAGCGGAAAGAGAAATTTGGAGTCACTTACCAAGCGGAAGTTTGAAAGAGTCGTGGGGACGGAGTGGGTCCAGAGCAGCACCGATCCCGGCTGGGAAATTTGGAGGAAGTAGTGGTCGTGGGCCGAATCCGAATGGGGCAAAGGGACCGGTATGACCTGCCAAGTAGTCTGAAAAGAAAGAAACTAATGACATGTCTGAAATTCGTTTGCTCCATTTTTAGATTATGGGGGAAATAGGATTCATGCATTTCAAATTCTTAAATGATAAAAAGTACCCAAACTCAATGTCATTACTTGATTGGGTGTCATTGCGCATTTTGCAAAGTAAACCTAAACATGAAATAATGCTAGCTTCTCGAATGCTTCAATAAATTCCTTTTCATGAATTCCTAGGCGCTAAGATAAATGTTATATTTTTCAAAATCTTCAAGTGTGTATTCCCATTAAATAGCTTTTATGTCGATCATTAGCTGCCAGATACTAAGTACGTTTTAAAAAACTCAAATGCAATGCAAGGCAGCTTCTGCGTCATTCTACAAAATACCTTATAGGTGCCGAAATATATATCCTAAAAATTTCCAATTGGATTGGAGTAGTAATGTCTCTAAGAAAGTAAGCATTTTTTTGGGGTAACGTGAAATGTCCCCAGAAGAGCTGTTCATTGGTCATGTGTTTGGTTGATATTTTGGCATACACACCACACTCACGCACACACGCTTCCTCGCATTTTTATTACAAGTCTTATTCATTGTTGACCTATAAAGTAGAAACCTGATGCCAGCCCATCGCATCATCCTGTCCCACCGCACCACCAATGCCAATATCAATCCTAAACCAAACCGCTTCTTTCCAGCCATCCTTTGTCTTTTACTCAATCTCAGATTTTTACAGAGAAAAAAAGTAAGAGATCAACTTTGACTTTTTTACGATCTTCTCCAAACTATAGTTGGGGGATCGTAAAAAACTGGCAGTAAAATTGACTCATTCTTTTTTCTCTTAAGATGAATCACAAAGCAGAGACAAAGTTATTCTTCCCAAGATCCCCTTTACTATATATATTCCCCACGACCGACCGAGAAAATGTTTCGGGGGAACATGTACAAAATATTATATTGTTCTCGCTTTCTCCATCCCTGTCTGTCAGCCTTTGTTATGATTATTATTTGTGCCTGGATTGACTGACGGACTGGCAAGGTCTGTTATTGCATTAGGTTTTAAGGAAACGGAGACAAAAACAATAAAAAATATACAACTTTTCTTAGGTTTCAGACATCCAGAAATGCATGGTTGGTTAGGTTGGTTTTGACTTGTGCTGACTTAACTGATGATGACATGACAATTCCCGAGCATTTTGTTTTCTGGTTTGCCCCAAAATAAGCCATGTCGTAATAATAAAAATTGTTATATGAAATGAGATGGGAGATGAGATGATGATGCACGATGTGATATCTTGGCTCGATAACGTGCCCTACGGTACTTGGGAGTTTGCAATGCACATCATTCTCATGAAAGACACAGACACAATGTACTCCGCGTTGTATCAAGGAATACATACGTACCTTGTTTCTGGGAATGCATCCCAACAAATTGGGTTTATTTATGCTCACGCATCGTTTCATTTATTCTCATATACCCACTCACTGTACTCCCCACACATGATGGATGCAATGCATGAGTTATTATTGCACAAAAAAGAAAAAAGGAGAATGATTTAATGAAAAAAATGTGTAATGATATATTTTCTTCTTACGTGTTTTCGACCGTGGTTCCCTTGGTCCATCTACTGTCACTTTGATTGCTTTGTTGTATGTGCTCACCAACGGTGGCATCGTTCCGACTGTGATTGTCAATGTGAAACTTTTCCCTGTGGACATGAAATATACATAATATATGGAATGCTTGTATGAGTCGGTAACTTGGAAAAAAATCTGGCTAACATTGAGAATGCATTCTTCGTGTATTCATACAAAACAAGGTATACTTACTTATGGCATTCAAAATAAGATGGATTTGATTTGCAAAGCTTATAAAAATGAAACATGCTGGGATTGAAAAAAATTGTGGTGCTTGTATTCTATTCAAACAAACAAAATACTTACACTTACCACGACCAGACCGTCCCACAAATCTGAGGTCATTGAATTTAGCCACTTGATTCTTCATAATTGCCGTGGCGTTCCTCAACTCTCCACAAAAGTTTTCGTCGTTTCCGGCTCGTACAGTGACAATCGTACCGTCCATTACGTCACCCAATGCGATTACCTAAAAGAATCATGAGTGATCGTCTTAAATATATTTCTGTAATAGGTTTTCATCATCTTGTCTCTCTCTCTCTCTCTTTCACCGCCTCCTGCTACGTGTGAGAGAATTTATGGGCACTCTAGATAAAATTTAATTAAATACCTTGAAAGCAATGGGGAGTGTTTTGTTGGATCTCCAGTGATTTGGGAGTACGGTGCAAATCAGATTAGGACTCCCGGTTCGAACCAGCTCGCCACCTGGGGCTTCTGTGATCATCTCATTTAGCAGCCGCTCCGTCATCAACTAAATGAATACGATGCATTAGCGTACATCATCATGTAACGTGTAACATCTTGTCTAGCCTTAGATCACTTACTGCGACTATTTCTACATGTAAATCAGTCAATCAGTTGCCCATGCATTGATACAAAATGCGCTAAATATTATAAAATTGTTTCACAAACTATTCAATGGCTCTACACAACAATTTTACGTTAATAATATAAAGCGTCTGACTCTTCACGTTTAAGCATAATTCACAATGTCAAATTGATTATATGTATATATTTCCTTACCGGAGGTAGAGTCGTCGGAAAAAATGCTGTATTCCCAACCATTTTGCTGCTTCAAGTGATTTTGTTGATTATTAATTCTCTCACAAAAAAGTCTCAATATGTTCACATTGTTATCAAAGCACTAATCACTATACGCTGTAAATATCGAGAGACAGCTTGTTTCAAGGGAAAATCAACACCGACACAGGAAAAACACTATTCCTGTCACTTATGTTCGGTTCATACCACTTTTCAGAATCCACCCCTTGCAAAAGCACTCGATACTGACGCACTTTCCCCGAGTCACGAAAATGACCTAATGCATGCTAAGTTTATTACCACAAAACCACAAGTGGTCGGGGTGTCTTGAAACGTGCAAGAGCTCTAGTCTTTCACCAACGGAAACCTTTCTTCAGACTCGGTTTCCTTTGACTGAAGTGAGAATACACGAGAAAAAAAAAACTTTTTCTTTCCTTAGCTTTCCACAATTTCTTGCTTGCTCCTTTTCCAAAAGCCACAGGTTGATACTGAACCTTTTTATTTTTTGTGGTTTTCAAGGGATGATCGGATGAGATAGGAATTTACAGGCTTCTATGCGGTTTTCCTCCTAGCCGACCAATTTCTTTTTTCGGGTGTGCTTCCGGTTGTAAGTTTTTCTAAAATCCCGAAATTTTGGAAGCTTGAATTTTTATTGTTCACTTTTTCAATGTCGTAGAAGTAATTGTACAAAAACTTGCAAAGTAGCGAAGGTAGTAAATAGTAAGTTAATGAACAATGTATCTCACGTTACTCCACACCGATTTTTTCTTTTGCCTGCCTGCTCCTCAACCGAAAAAATTATTACGATGCCCACATTGCGTTCCCACAAAAAAGCGGAATCAACTATTTTTTCTTACTCTTCCTCTCACCCACTTCTCCACAACGAAAAGAGATTTGAATGAGGCTGGGAGCCACAAGAGATTGACATATAAGGCTAGAACCGAACACAGCCCAGGCTAACCAACCAAACGACCCAACCAAAGCCCAAGAAACTACCACACACAACAGCCACAGTGTGTAGGAGCATTGGAGGCATATAACAGGACCAAAAAATTGTACACATTTATCTACACTTTTTTTCTATATTTTTTTCCTCTCCTTCCACAAGAAAGATGCATAATAACATGAGCGTACGTATCCACAGTGGCACGACATTCAGCATAGAACCCAGCCAGCTTTCTTTTTTCCCCTTGCTTGGTATTCTTGAGTAGCGGAGTAATTTTTGGTTGCGAGTATGGCATCCCAGAAAGTTTGGCTGGCCAGAAAAGGAGGGATGTTTTTGGGGTGTGAAATAAAAAAAATGTGAGTGTTGTGTACAGCAAGGCGGAGAATATACACAAGACGGGAAACGTACACAGGGATCCATGTATAATGCTATATTATCATGATGATCGTCATCCCAATCGTAGCCCTCCTCATCATCATCAGCATAATCTAGATGTACGCTTATATCTGTATAGCATACGGGATATATAAGTGTAAGCGTAAAGTGGTAACGGTGGTGGTGGGGTGGCAGTAGTAGTAGTGGTCTAAGTGGTAGCACTAGTGGTGATTCAAAACGCTGGTTCGTTTCGTGGTGACTGTTGTGTGCTTCCCAGAAATACATGGGAAGTCGGAGCTCTCCTCCTCGCCTCTATACAGCACACCAATATAACTTAAAAATCATAAGCAGCCTATCACCCTTAACACCGTCACCGGTAGAACAAAGTGAAGAGGAAAAAAGACGGTGGTGGATACGAAGACTGCATAATGATCCTATTGTATCACATCCATGTTGATGCACAGGCACACGGAGGAGCTTCACAAAATGAAAGGAGGTTGATGAAGAGAGGAAGAACTTTTTTGTCGCAGTGAATGGGAAAGTATAAGACGAAAAAAGGCGAGAGGTATGCCATCCTTTTCACAGTATTTTTTTCCCGAGATAAGAAAAGTGTGGGGTAAGCCATAGTCTACAAAGCAAGTGCTTCTTTTTCCACACGGAGAAACGTTGGATGTAGGGGAATACGGAGGTGGTTGCATGAAACATGTTTGGGAGAGAGAGAGAGAGAGAGAGAGCAGAGCCACCCCAAGAAATACCCGGTGTGCGGTACATTGGTGTGGT
>JAANSN010003234.1:0-19560 GCA_036850665.1 Dicranocentrus wangi | reverse complement strand
AAAAAAACTTACTTTTTCATTTTTCATTGACTCAACTATTTGCAACTAAAAAAGCGGTAGTTCAAAGTGGAAAGTTGTGTTATTTTACAAAAAATTATTATGAAAGACGCAAAGAGATTCATATGCATTACGTGACTTTCCACTTCAAAATGAAGTTATACCCGTCCAGAGTAGAATCACATAAAAGGCTGAATAGAGAGAAGAACAGTTTGCTTTGAAAGAATGAAATGAGAGATCTGAGAGAAAGTTTAAACCATCATGTGCTCAGCGGGTTCAGCCACTCACTTTTCTTTGAATCTTTTAGAGACTCGTTTTTGCCTAGCGGTGAAATCCATCGTATGTATGGTACCTTAAAGACCAAACACGTTTGTAGCACTATTCCATACCACTTTCACCGTTCCATTTTTTTTTGATGATTTGATTGAGAAAAAGGGAGAAGAGCTTGAAGAAATAGGCACGGCAAACTTGAAGGATAAGATGAGTAGATGACGATGCTATCAGCCGCAATCGCAATTTCATTTTTTATGAGGATCTACCCCTATCTTAAAGTTATTGGCAATCCCCAAGTACTACGACTACTCACAAATCACAACGCGACTAGAGAGTTTTGCTACCTTAAGGCAAACTATAATTTTTGTATGTCCATATCCTGACTGGATTGAAGTTTGAGCTACCTTTAGACGCAAGTGTAATACGCTTATCCACTTAAATTTTATGTATGTTCTGATTTAATAAACTTAAGACGGGAATACAGAGTATGGATCCACATATTCCACATCCGCAACATACTCACAGAAATACAGAGACTTTAAGGCACATTCACATACAGTATTATTTATATCATCATGGATCATTGTATGTCATCCTGATGGACGCAACTACAAATTGGATTTTTTGCTACCTTCACCTTATACTTTACCTGCAGCTCACTCGCTGCGTAGCAAAAGCGAGCTTATGATCTTGTCATGTTCATCTGTTTTTGAACTTTAGTTTTTAAAAAACTATGGGCTAATTGCAACTGTGTAGATATGACTGGGATTTGTAACGTCAAGACAAAATAAACAAGTTTTTTGGTCCCCGGACGCTGTACCTACCTAATTACATATTACATTTTGTCATCACGTTCTGTGATATTGGTATCATATCAGGCCAAACCTAGCCCAGCCTGAAGAGTTTCCAAATCTACGGTTCCAGTCAGAATAACCGAAATATGTAAAGCAGTGGCATTTGGTCGCCTATTCGCGGAGTAACATGAATCTCTTGTATAGTATTAATGTTAGGCGAGTGGGTTAGACGTTTCCCCTAAAATCGGGTACTATGACTGAGCCTTTAAATTACATTTAGGTTTTAGCTTTATTCAAATTCCTGGAGGCATTGAGACAGTCGAATAATCAATAATACAGGTTTCACAGAAGGGAAATCGAATTGGACGATGGCGATTTGGTGATTTAGAAAAAATCGTACACTATCAAATCTGCATGAACACTACTCTATACTCTATACTCGTGATTCTTGTTTACTTTTTTTTGGAATAGTTCTTATTATTCTATATTCGAGTCTCATTAAAATTAGCAGGTGGAATTTAATTATTATCCCTCCGTCAATAGTCATGTCTCCAGTACCTTGGTTTTATATAAATCCTTCCTGGGGTTGTCCTTCTGAACTTCCAAAAATATGTAATGACAATAACATGTAGTCGACTCGACATGGTGTCATAAAACTGATTCATAGTCGGACGTATGGAATTTTATTCTGTCAACGTACATAAAAAGTGTTATTAACATACGAAACTTTCAATAGACAATAACGTAGCCGTCGTCTCTTTCAAAAAACTATATAGCATGTATTCATTATGTCACATGTATATTTGAGAATATTAAGACAAGTGGCACATATGAGTTTCTGTTTAATATTAATCCATAGGCACATTCATAGCGAGAACAGAAACCGCGAAGTAATTTCACCACCATTTCAACCAAATCCATTTCACTCAACGAATGTTTTGGAGGACGCACATACAAAAAACGCACGTTTGATACACAGTAATGCGTGTTTATGACATTGTCACCTAGAGCTTGGTTTATTTCTCAAAAATAAACATACCATTTCCCTGTTTTTCATGGAATGGAATAATTCTACGTTGCGTTGCGTTGTATCAATATCAATCACAAAAACTAGCATTATTATTTATTTATGAATTTTATTTCATCATAGGTGGTTCATAGTCATACGAAGCAGTCCAGCAGGAGCAGGTCGCAGGTGTATTGAATGTAATTATATAATCAACGCCTTAGTATGATACAGCTAACCATGTTGCAAGGACTAACCAGCAAGCCTCACCTTTCCAATACTACACTACGTACTACGTACGCGTACTACTAACATTTTCTCTTTTTCATCAGCGTGCTCTGGCGTTTGGATTTTTTAAAAATATTCTGGCCAGTTTCATCGTCAACGTATTAAAATGTTGATAGCTGAAAACCAGTTAAAATGGGTTCTACTGGGTTTCAAATTATTAAAATTGATAGGTTACATTGCCATCAGGTTTGATCCCAAAACCAGGATGTTTGCATCCGAAGACTCCAAAGTAATTCAGAAGACAACAAAATGTGTTACTGCTGTTAAACTTATATTGCTCCTAGTTGCTATTCAATTTGCATATGAATTTAAAACTTTATCAACACCCGATCTCCTCCAATGCATTTTCTTCCTTATCACATATGTAACGTTCACCTATTGTCAGTTCATTATGATTAAAAGGCACGACGAAATCACGCAACTTTATAATCATGCCATCATTTTAGAAAAGCAGTATAACCGTAAGTTGTTCAAGCCCAATTTCCTCAAATTCAATAACACTACTATTTTTTTATATTTTAATTTAATCATCTAATTTAACTCGCAGCAACAAAATGGAGACCATCTGGCTGGAGTGCATTTCTAGTCCGAGAATTTGTCAAAGGAGCCATTTTCGGTGTGCCTTTGGCGGTACTGGCATACATTATCCAAGTGTGGCTACTACCTTGTATACCAATTCATATCGGCTACTTTACGCATCCCCAGTGTCCAACTGCATCAAATATATTAAGGAAATTTCGTTATAAAACTTTCATTGGCATGTTTTGTACTCGGCTTTCTATTACGGCTTTGACACTTTTTGCAGTGGTATCAGTGTTTCCGGCTTTTTGTGTTTGAATATGTGCTTGCTACACTCTGCAGCCACTGCATTCGGAACTATCTTAAGCTATTCATGAGGTACAATCTAGAACAAATTACTTTCAAATTCAAGGACTACTCTACGAAGTTCTAATTGTAAGAGGCACAAACAGATTGTTTGTATAATTATCAATCACGTATATTTTCAGAAATATTCGACCACTACATCCGCAACAAAATTCTTGGACCAGGAATATATTCATGTTCCGACAAATCCAATTGCTCACCGTTGAGTTAAACTCATATCACAAAAAGTACAGCTCTCCAGTCAAATTGTTTCATTTTGGTAGTTGCTTGATACTCGGTCTCTATGCTTTAATTAAAGTATGGGAGCAATTACTTGTGCCGCAAAAAATTTTGTTTTCCCTGGGCTCAGTACAATTCATCACTGGCATACTAATTGGATATGGGACGATGGCTTTTGTTTACGAAACGTCAAAGACGATGATGAAGGATGTTAAAGGGTTGTGCAACTTGCAAAGGAATCGATGGCTCCGAAGATATTGCAGATCATGGCCTGTTCTGAAAATCTACCTAGGCTCAGTGAATTTCATCGATGGGCTAACTCCTTTGAATGTAATGAACTTTGCGGTGAACCAGTTAGTCAGTCTGCTAATTGCTACGTAGTTAAACAGCTATTTTTTTAATTGCCCAGTTTCATCATCCGTGTTGGTGAAAGCATGCGCACAATTAATGTATATAGATGAAGAATTGAAATTAGGATTACTTTTAATATATGTCCAGTGTAAACACATCAAACATTAATGACTGCCCAAAGCACGGCCTTTGGGAAAAGTTGTGAAACGTTAACATAAATAAAAGCTCATTTTTCATTCCATCCGTAAAATGTTGAAGTTGAATTGCCTCATCTTCTCCTCTTACATTGTACATGTATATTCTTTCGCAAAAAGCAAACCATTTCATCATTCCTACAATTGCATATCTATATACTTTCACCCATTTCTAATTATTTCTCCGCTTTTCATCATAGTCCAGTGAAAGTAAATACACGTAAATGAAACAGTGAGATGAAAAGTTTCACAATAACCGTGTGTGTACTTGGTATGAAGAAGCTTTTTCGACCATGGTTTTTCCACCAGTCTCTCCCCATCTCTATGCTGTTAGTACTTTAGGTTGCGAAAAAGCAAAAAAAACCGTACGTATATAGAGACAATGCGAAACCAGACTTTCACTTTCTGTCTCACTCGACACCAGTAAGATGAAAGAGTTGGTATGCAGCATGTATACTTTTGAGGTAAAGTGAAAGTATGCTTGAGGGGTAAACCTTGATTCAAGAACTGGAGTGTAAGTGAAATTGTCTGATTAGCTCACACAACAATATCAGCTCTACAAAAGTTTCATTGAGAGGTTTATATAATATAAATACTGGCTAAACTAAATTGAAAGAAATTAGTTGAAAAGATAAAAGCTCTAACTAGGACTAGGATCCGGAACAAAATGAGTTTCATTTTCGTTTGCCATCAAACTGGAACTGTACACGCGCTCGACTCACGAGTAGTATAACATTTTTAATCATTTTTCAAGTATCCTGGCTTGGAGAGCTAGATCTGGCTAGATAGATTTAGATGAATGCCTCATAAAATGAGCTCTAAAGTACTATTATATTATTTATTGGATTGGTTTGGAATAGTTATACCTCAACGAAAATATTTCCCTCAAAGCACCCGAAACTGAGCATTGTTTTACCCAGAGACCCCTAAAACAGGATTGGAAAGCGAACAAACTTTGAATGAAAAGAGGAGTAGGAGGATATAAGTATTATATAGGTCTAATTATGAATAATAAGAAGGCTTTGTCCATGACGTGTTTCACTTCCACTTACCTTCAATACTGCGAGAAGAATGAGAGCCCCGAGAGGTAGAAGAACACTCACGTATGTCAAGTAGAAGTAGTAGTATTCGTCCAGCCTCTGGAATAAACGTTTATCATATAAATCATTCCAGGCTTTTAGTATGTTGCAATAAAATGGGATAATAGACGTTTAGCAACAGGCAACACGTGCATCATATTCAGATTTCGCTTAGTATGCCTGCGTAGATTGCACGGAAATGGGGAAATATCATAAAGGGATGTTTCGTAAGCTAGGAATTCCTGTCTCTTTTGACCGCTTCAAAATAAACGTTCACGTATATAAATTCTTTTTGCATTCCGCATGCATATTGTCAAACCATTGCTGAAAGTTATTAAATATGAAAATATTATCAATGGTTTCTCGTTCTGTCAGCACAACATTGCATGGGGACTTTTTAACCACACATTTTAACCTACTTTTTTAGAAAATGACAAATGTAGGAAAAGGAGATACAAATTTTTAGTGAGTTATACACAAGCGATTGTACTGGAACATGTTTTTTTGACTATTAGCTTCAAAGAAAATGTTACTACGTTCGTGGTAAGCCTTTGTCAGATCTGACGAGCACGTGCATAAGGTGTCAGAGAGTAAAATAAGGGAAAAGGATAAATAGGATCAGAGATAGCGAGCATGAAAATAGAGGATATGAACGAGAACGAGATCGAAGCCCGAACACTTTCCCAACTAAACCTCTAAAAGCGTACAGAACGGGTGTCTATTCACATCAATGAGCTGCAAAAAATAAAAGTGCAGTGTGTGGTAGTGCAAACAGTCCCTGTGGAATCTACTTGCGAGAAAGCTTTGGGCAGTAGTTAGAAAACCGAACTGTGTAAAAGCATGTCTTCATTCAAGTGGAACTTGGAGTCCAACAGACCATGTATTTATGGGGGCTCAAAAAAGGATTTATATCGTTACTCCGTATTTCATCTCTTCGTAGTGACGATAAACAGAGGGGGAATCTCGGCAAATCGAGAAACCATTTTGATGTTGTGACGTAATTAGAAAGTGATTACATTGCACAATATATTGGGGGAACCAATCTTGGGAAAAAACTGCGATGTGAGTGCGCTACCACGATTCCACGCAGATATAAAGCTTTCATATAATTACAAAGTTTAGGACAGGCAATAAATAACGCTGGAGTAGTTTGGCAATTCACTTACCTCCGGTAATACAAAGAATTGGAGAAGCAAGATTGTTCCCAGAGCCTGTAATTTTATCATACAACTTGTAAGAAAATTATGGAAAATTTTATGTATACACTGAGAAACACATTTCAAATATCAGCGTTAGTTTAAGTCTTGGGGTACCCGCTCACTCATGCAAAAATATGAAAATCTGGAAGCCATAAATTCCCATCAATGCCACACAATTTGGTATAGACCATATGGCGTGTCATATTTTAATCTCAAATTCCTGATTCACTGTTCGAATTTCTTCCAAAGTACCTGCTTGAGTCCTCCTTTCAATTCTTTTCGAAGGATTACAAGAGAGTCTTCTTTGGCTTTAACAAAGTGACACAAAACAGTTAGCATATATTGCGCTTGGAGAAGCGGTTTACAAGCTCCGCGATTACAGCATTGAATGACACCTTGCCTATCTGATTTATTGCCAAACAGAGGATATTGGCATTTTCCCCGGTAGTAAAAGAAATATCCTAATCTCTCCTCTGTCCGACAGTAAACCTCATTTATTCACATTATATTCTTACCATTTGTATACTAGATCCCCACACTCCAGCCACTTTGAGGGAGGTACAGCACCGACAACACATTTTGGCAAGTGAGCTCTTCTTGTCTTCTCAGCAACAGCAGTAGTAAGTGCAAAAGCACCAGATGTACTTTCTCTTCTTGGCTTTCCGTACCATACGTCCAATGTTCGCTCACATTCTTTTTTTTTCTTTTTCACAGTGTTCAAAGGATTGATTCACCTCCAACTTTACGAAGTTTCGTTCCGTATTTTTACAAAGTTTCCACTATTCCTTAAGCATCTCGTGATAACGTTTATATAGGAAAAAAGGAGGATGATACAATGGCACTAGCACGAATTCTATAAAATATCCGTCGATATAGAGAAAAACACTAAAATTCCTTTACAATATTTATCCGTCCCTTTTCTCCTTCACTTTCCTTGTTTACCCTGTGGCAATATTATTTGAACACGAACACGTTCATCCTAATGATTTTACGACTCACGTCCACGTTCACATACATCTTGCACCGTTATCATGCACACACTTATAACGAATGGTAATGTGACGTTGGAAATCCCGACTTTTCCGGGGGAAGGGTTTTAGCTGGGTGTATATTTATTCAGAGCTGGGTTCCCCACACTATACACAACTTTTAATAGCTTTTTCTTCCACAAGGATGGTGTTCCACATGAAGCACGTGTTCACGTAAATCTCCAAGCAGATTCACACGAAAGTAAAGAAACTGTATATAAAATGGGAAACCTCAGCTCTCCCTTTTTTCGATGGCGAGTCCTGGTCAATTAAGAAGAGGAAATCTCGTTATGTCTCTAGATATCAGGCTGTCTTGTTACCCACAACCTTGGTGGAATGACGAGAAGAACACAAGAGGAGTCGGGGTTTTGTCCCGCAGTCACAATTACATTTACGCTGTCTAGCCTTACATTGCATGATCACATTCTTGCATTAGACTGCCGTGGTTGCACGAATATTACTAATTACACCTGGCTAAAATTCAATAGACCGTGTGACGCAATGAGACAGTGAAAAGTGAGTCTGTCTGAGCGAAAATTTGATAACCTGCCCCATAAAAAATGTGGAGTGGACTATTATGATGATAATAGAAGTATTTACGATTGTCCGTGGAAGCGAATGATGTGATGTGATGTGATCCTACATGAAACCTGTACATTTTAGCTTCTCATCTCAACAAGGACAACAATAGAAATGATGAGATAGGTTGTGAAACTACTAGGCTTTTTAAAGATATGAAAGACTTTCTTCCTCAGAGACACTCATTCACCCAGTCATCATCATAATAAGCATCATCATTTTCATACCATAACCAGAATAACCACGACCACCGCTCATCATCATCATCATCACATCACTGGCAATAGTCACTCTTGATTTTCTTCCAGTGGAAGACGTGCGAGAAGGAAGTGAAAATGTGAGTTCAAGACGATCTCATCAAAACTAATGGACTCGAAAGCTGCAGTAGTAGTGTGCTATCTCTACTGCACAAGTCTTGCGGAGCAACTTTGCGTGAAGCTTCTCAGGAAATAAAGGTCTTTTTGCATGGAGAAAATGGAATATAATGATACAATCCAGGCCCATCTGCTTTTTACATAGACCAGTCCTCCTTCCGCTATTTCTTGGCAGCCTACACTGGCGGAATATCCCTCGTTTGCATGAACTATTATACTGTTACTCTTGTACTCGACTCCTACTGTGCGAGTATTCAAAAAAAAATTTTTTTTTTACAGTGATTCCTTTTTCTCCCTGTTCCTCAATTCAGTCTTACGCTAATGGCTCCTAAATCCCTTACATATCCCACATTAGCCCTCTGAAGGATTAAAATATGTACTTGTACAGTTATTTAAAACAGGTGCTTGCTGTTCCAGGTTCACTCAAATCCTCCTTCCCCGTTTATAAAGGTAATATAGGTGTTTGTGATAATCCCCTTTGTGAGCAGGAGCACCGGACCAGTTGTTCACTCACTATCATGGCTAAGACAAAATTATAACCAAGTCAAATTGTACAGTTTTCACCTCCAACGGTCCATGCAGTCGGGTAGTCATTATTCTAGCAAAAATAATGATAACGGTATTGGGATGTTGTTACGCCTGTTACTTGGGAGAGAGGAGACTTAAAAACCAAAGCTGAGTCAACACCACCCAGAGAAGAACTGTTTTTTCCGACGTAGAGCGTTTTCCTAGAGAGACTAAAACTTACAATAGGATTTGGTTCTCTTCACTTTTCTCTCCCGTTCACTCTCACAAGTTGATTATAACCTATCCTCTTGTCAAAATTACCCATGAGAAAAAAGTCTCAAGAGGGAAGTCAAGCCAATGTGGCGTTCGACAACTTTCCCATCCTCTCTATTCCCCACGCTTACAACACCTCCACCTGAAATTTCAACAAAAAAAGGGAAAATCACCCAGTTTAAGTCTAGCGTATGTCAAATGAATGGAAAGTAGGGGAAAACTTCAACAGCAGTTGAATCAAGTTGGCGAGCGAGTTGAGTAGACTAACTAAGTATATCACGTTAACATCATCACATCAACTAAAGTAACAAAAGTAGTTTGAGTGAGTGTGACGTACGTTTTGGTTCAGCGAGCGGAGGAGATTTACATTTGATAAACAAATGATGTAGTTTTCTAATAATAAAACAGCCTCTTTCGAAAAATACACGGGAAATGGAAAACGTGTACTGTGTACCTAGTCAACTTGACTCAAAACTTTCCACTTGAACTTCCAATCAACCGCACGCTTTTATAATGAAGAGGACGCTGCTGCTCCTGGTACATTCTTGTCGGGAAAGTTGCATGTGTCTGTCTGTCTTCATTAGTTTCAAACATTTTCCTTCTAATCTAATCGTAAGTATGCGGGACTATAGGAAGATTTCAAAAATTTAAATACGACTACAATATTACGAGTTGAATTTATGTCGCATGGAGCTGCATATGTGCAGTTTGCATATTGGATTTTTGCATTATTCAAAAAATGTACTCCGTACATCCTCATTTTTGTAGACGTAAATAGCAACCTTTCGCTTCGCTCCTATTCACAAGCACTATATTCATTGGGGAGTTTAGGAGTTTATTATCGTCAACTTTGCTCAATACTTTGTCCGGAATACAAAGAGTTTCTCACAGTGAAGATGAGATTAGAATATAAACTGTGAGTGTTGTTTCATACTCTATATATGCTTTCCTTCCCTTTCTCTTCTCAATTGAAGGGGAAAAGGGTATTGTAAATATTAAATTGAAGGCAGATGGAAAAATGCTGGCTTAATATAATGAAAGAAAAATAAATTAGACAAGTTTAAGTTCCCCTTCTCCCAACTTCTTTTTTTATGTGCTTTGTGTTGCGGCTAGAAAGTTGGTGTTCAGTTGATACAACCAGGAAACAAGATAATGATGGGATTATTGAGTATTTCAGCTTGTTTTATTTGTACTTAAAACCCCATAATGAATGTAATCATTACAATCAGCCTTTGAAAAAAGTTTGTTCTCGTGTTGGAGGGGCAAAGTAAAAAGGCTTTTGCCCATGTCCACAGTTCACCAGCACAACTCAACTTTTACTGACAAGTCTTAATGACTTTTTTGTGTATGGCAACAAGGTGAAGACGACGATACATATATTTTTGTGTTATACGAACGCCTTGATTATTAGATTGTTCCTAAGATTAAGATAACATTTATTGTCTGTATAGAGACACTTACCGTTTGCGAGGATATTTTGCTGAAAAGGGAAAGCCGTTTGTGTGGAGCGCAGCCTGAAAACGAAACGAAATATAGGGATCACTCCACTCCACTCATGACTTGAGCTCAACGTTAGTTTTCCTTCTCCTCCTAAGCACAACCTTTCACCTAGTACATCGATACCTAACTTTCCTCCCTCCTACCTCCTTGTGCTTGCTCTCTCACCAACTTTCTCCTGGAGACTGAGATCATTTTTCCATTTTCTCGTAGAATAAATCTATGACAGATGAACTAACTCTACGTGCAGCGCGCGCGATACTGTTGGATTGCTGGAGTGGGGTTGCATGAAAGCATGATATGTTGAGAGAAGCTATGCTATATTTATGTGGTCCTTCCTCCTTCTTTGGCACCTATTCTAAATCGCTCCTCTCTGCCATGCGAATCCTGCCTGTGTTCCGACTGAATGAGGAACCACAAAAAAGAAGACAGAAGAAAAGTAAAAACCCACTCGTCGGGTCCCAATAGACGTGTGCTCGTGCTGCTAGTACTTATGCTCGCTTCTCAAGAAAACTCATTATATACTATTACATGCAGAGCATTCGCTGTCCAGGAGTATTACACCAAAATAGTTTGTAAAAGATGCAAAAGTGGTCTACAAATGTCGCTTTTCTCCTGTTCTTACAGGATTATTGGAGAGGAGCAACGTGGGAAGGAAGATGGAGGAGCGGGGAAAAACTAGAAATGAAATTTATAAGAGTTGATTCCGACCTTCCTCAGAAAAATAGGTACGCTGCTGCTACTCGCAAAATGAAGCCGAATACCCACGCATTGGTTTTATGCCTAGTCTTTTCAAAAATCCAAGCAGTCGAGCTTAGTTACGTTATTATGTAAAAATTGTGAGTCATATTTTTCTGTTTCTCTTTGACAAATCCCAACTTGGTTTATGCACACGTTAGATCGGGAATTGGAGCCAGCATGGCATCGGGTAGCCTTACCCCACATTTCAGTCAGACTCATGGAATGTATTTTCCATATGGATTTCCCATTTTCCCCAATATAGCCAGCAAACGTGATAGTAAACGGAGGTATACATAGATATGTTTTTTTTAAATTTTGTGTGAATCACTCATGCACAAAGTCTACAAAGTGCTTTCCAATCCTCCACTATATACCTTGATATAAATTGAAATGTAACTAATCGTAAATATAAACTCTTACAAAAACCACTCATATTACACAAGTCGGGCTCGAGGGTGTTACTTCGTCTCCTTTCCTTGTGGTTTCTTTTGCACTCGTGTTTTATTGTATGTAGCAAAAATATTAAAGAGTGCAAGCTTGAAGAAACATGTATATTTAATATAGCAAAAAATCAAGATTATTTAAATAAATACATTTTTCAAAAATGCTTGAAGCACGACGGGGGCTTACTTTCATATTTTGCATTTAAGTCATGTACTAAATATTTCGACCCGAAAAGTACCCACCTATTTATATCCCTAACGTCAACAATGCCACTTTCTCCACAATGGATAGTGTAAGTGTTAAACGATTGTAAGTATTTCTTAATCCACCCAAACGTATCGATTTCGTCTCTAAAGTAAATGTTCTTCTTATCGGTAAAAAACAATGCGATCCTTGAAATTAGAAAGAAAAAGAATTTTCCGGATGCCTTGATAGTTAAACTTGAAGTTGACCATTTTGTAGGAAAAAGGCCAAGGTAAGCACGGGAAGCCCTTTCCGTGGTGGCCACAAATAAAGAATACGCTGTGGAAGGGGCATTGTGAAAAGCAAGTACTTCCTTCATTTTTGGTTGTGTATATCACATTTGAACATTCGCTTCGTTCGTCAGTTTTTTTTGGAAACGGCCGTTTTAGTCGTTTTTTGTCGGTTGTATGTTGTATCTCGCTTTCACAAAAATCCTTTAGTGAATCCAAAAAGGCCAGCATACTTCCAAAATGGGAGGAATGGAGCACGAGGGCAAAGGGAACATACTTTTGTACTAGTTTCTCCTTTTCTTCGCCCAATTCTTTGGATGTCTTCAACTTTCCAAGATTTTTCACTAGTTGCTCTATTAGTCATAGGCATAGGTACTTCAAATATAATATTGGATTAGAGAAATGGAAAAAAAGTAGATGCGCCTGACGGGCCTGCCGACGAGGATAATATACGACGAAAGGAAAAGATGTGTCACAATACACATCTGCTGTACGTATATTGGTTGAGAGGACGTGATGGCATTTCAAGGTCTTTTCAAACAGGCTTTTCTCAGAATAAGGCGTTATTATTGAGAAAAATGAAAGATATAAGAGCAGTGCTGAACCGAAGTTTAAGTGAAAATCATTCGTACTGCCATCCACTACAGGTTTCTTCCTTGTCAAAGTTTTAGAGCGGAAGTTCCAGGAACCCGGCGCTCAATAATATAGTTCTTCAATCCAACTACTTTACTACTTGCTTTGCCGAAATCCTCATTAAAATATGATGACAAAGCAACTAGGGCGGCACTGGTCAGATCAAATAATATGTAAAATAATTTGAACTGATTAGTTTCGTTGAGACACATTTCGCAAGTACAATTTGGCTAGATATCCCTCGCTTCAGCAGTGTAAATCTGTATAAGTTTTACTTTGATTATTTTTTGTATTAGATAGATCTACATATACGTACTTACGCTAAGCATACACAAGTCACTTCATTCAATCATTTTGAAGTGTAATGGTCTTCCCTCTTGAAGAAATACTGACATGTAATTCACAACTGTGCAAGAATACAGCAAACTTTGAAGGATCTGGCGAAGGAGGAGGTTCAGAAAGCACTTCCCAATTGTTTGTACATCATCCCCTTCTTACCACTTTACTTGGGCTTTTGTGTGCGTCAGTCAAGATGAAAGGTAAATAAATGATTCAATTATATGTGATGCAATTGCGTGCCATCGAATCGAAGAAGTACTTACTTATTTCCTCAAGGTTGAGTGAGTAAATTGAAAAAATTCATGAACACACTTCAAAATTTTCAACCAGGGGTGCGATATGTGTAGCCATTGATGGTAATAAATAGCACGTGCGAAGCTATTGTAATTGTAAGGTCGATAAGATAAAAAGTATAGACGCACTCAATCATTTTTTAACAGAAACGGTCCAAGTTCATCAACTATATATCGCATCGCTGTTATAAAGAAAATCAATAGGTATTGATTGCAGATATAGGTGAACGTTTTAACGAATTCATCGAACCTATTGTATGCACATGTAATTACCGTCATTTTCACAGGTTTTCTAACACACCAGTACCACTATCATTTCATGGCAAGTTATGTTGATCGTGATAAAGAAAGAGAGGAAATTACATATTTTGAAAAGAATTCCCAAAGATATATTTACGATATAAAAAACATACGCAGAGGGTAATGCATAAATAAATAAAATAGGAGTGAAAAACGACTTCGATGAACGGCGGCTATGAGGAGAAAGAGAATATAGTTTTGTAAATAGAGTTTGCACAGCTTGCATAAAGTTGTGGCATTGGCGTGAGCACACCGCCCCCCAGTTTGGCTTTCTTCGTCCTTTGCTGAAAAACCACACGGCAGGAACCTGGCTGGATGGAGGGAAAATGGATGAGATTGAGATGTATGTGAATGTATACGTGTCTTTCCCATTTCTCTAATGCTTTGGGTGGGAATCGGATCCAGTAGTGGGGAAAGTGGAAAACGAGAAGGAAAAGGGTTTACCTCTCACCGCTTTTCACGAATTCTCTGTGTGGATCATATCTCTTGCGTTCGTATACATACATAATGTATGAGTTCACATGGGCTGGGTTGGGACTTTGGGATGAGTCGGGAACTTTTTCCTTGTTTGTAAAATGAATCGTTTTTAGATTTTGCATCCATCTCTCTTCTCCTCCTCAGCTCACCATTGAGTGAGTGCTATTGTGAAACTCCTTTGTTGGGGGAATATATCACGTCACATTACAAAGTTACAAAAATATTTGCAGTAGACAGCTAACAAAAACGGAAAATGAACTTTTTATATGGTCTCTCCCGGAGCGGAAAACAAGTCCAGCATGTCGCAGACCGACCGGAGCATAACCGCGGATGTCTTTATATAAAATCATTTTATATCATGAACAGCCGCAGGGAAATATTTACAAATTAAAGTAATTGTGGCCCACGGCTACTTGCGGACTTTTTGGAGTAGACTATATAAGGTCTTCCTCGAATTGCAATATTGCTGCTCTCTCGACGCAAAACAACAATGATAAGTAGTGTTTCTTGTGTAATATAATACCTACCTATTCAGAGCGTGTACTCACATTTCGCTTAATTATACTATAAGCTCAGCTGTTTATACTTTACACTCCACCTATAGCTCAAATAATGTTTCCACCTCTAACGAAGTCAGTCGACAGATCTTTAACGTGACTTACGCCAATAAGTTCAAAGGCCCCAATCTATTTAATTTAATACACCAGCCTAGATCTAAAGGGATATGAAAGGCAACTGCCACTTACTTTAGCCAAAAAAAATAAGGACAATGGTTTTGCTTTACCTACTCCAGCAGGCATACCTATATGGAAAGAAGCCACAAGGCAATATTTTGGATGCTCCACAGCGCAGCGCAAATGTACATATTATATGATGTACATCGAAACAGTCGACTTTCACTCACTCTTACTCTCATATGAGTGGGATAGCTGCCGGTCTGGAAAGAAAAGAATGGACAATGGTCCAATAACGGTTCACCGATGACAAGCTTTTCTTGTAGTTACTTCAAAGATGGAGTCTTTTGACTACGTGACTTTATATGAGGAGAAAGGTCACATGGATAATTAATAAAATCCGGACATGCACAATGCCTACAGAATTCTTTGCACTGGTGGCAAGGAATATATGTATGTACGTTAAACATACAAAATACTTACAGTTCAACTACCTATACAGGTTATTCCAACTCTTATCGTCCCTGCCTGGGTCTGGTGAAATTCCTTCCAAAAACTAAAAAGAACTATAAAAAGATCCCGTCTTTGTGATTATACACACTGGTTTAACGTGCGTCCTACCGAACGAAGCGAAGATTTCGAGCATTCACACGTTGTGCTCTCTGCCTGCTCTCTCTCCTCTCTCTCTCTTTCTCTTCTGCCTCACATGTGGGAGTATGTTTGCTTGACGCATTTCCAAGTTCATACACAAACACAAAAAGTAACAGACAACAGAAGGAGTGACAGTTTTGCTGGTCTCCTTTCTCATACAAACAGTCATAAAAACCCGCAGCAGCAGCAGCAGTTGGAGCTAAGAAACGTTTTGAATTGCTCCTTCGCCTTCCCCCTCGATTCCTAGCCAAGAGGAAGCGAAGCGAATCCAATCTCTACGAAACTGAAATTAGAAGATAGATAAATTCATTCAAGTTATAGTGTATTCTTTACTCCTTCCTCGCTGCTCACAATGACTTACGTACATATGGTATGCAATGGGAATGGGTGTACAATATCTGGAGCTGCTGGAAACGAGCAGAACCTCCCGCGCCCCAAATACTGATGAGTTTTCCTCCAGCCATTATTGTGTTGCTACATATTAGCAAACAGAGCTGCATGTGAGTGAGCATTCCACTCCACACCCGCTTTATATACTCGCATATGATATCTTCCTCATTGTGCTTTTGACTTAAAGTAGTAGCATATAGTAGTGAAAATAAAGGTATTCTTTTTCGGTGATGTGGATGTCGAATATATCAACACCGCCCTCCTGGGATTCTATACAGTTTCATCATCAACATCCACAACACGTTGAGGGAGAAGAGAGAAAAGGAAGGAATTGGAAGCGGAAACGAAATGAGGGAAGGGGAAGTCATGTGAAAAATCGTTTTCAAAAGGGGAGAAAATTAAGATTGGAAATTGAGTCATTCCTCCATGTAAAATAGAATTGCTCATCTCACGTCACACTCGCACCCACTTCTTTCCGCCACAACAAATACTGCTTTTCTGGCTTCCACTTTTCCACCAAGAAGCCAAGTTACCACGTCTGGTGTCACTATATATCTAATCATTACAATCCAATAAAGTTTGCAGTTACTTTGTGAATGAGCAAAGTTAGACCTTTTAAGGGAGTTGAAAATTAAGCAGTGCAAGAAGAAAAGAGCGAGTTGTCTGTACTAAAACTATACACAAATAGGTAAAAGGACGTATGTATATTTTCCAAAATTAGTCACGTCATACACACACAGGTTCTTCAGAAAAGACTAACATTTATATAATCTAGAAGTAAATAAAAAATGTTACACGTCACACCAAAAGTACATCACTAATTGTAAGTTGGTTGAAGTTTTGAGCAAAATACATAGACAAAATAAGTCACAGCTTACAAAGAA
Organism: Dicranocentrus wangi; assembly: GCA_036850665.1. Taxonomy (NCBI): domain Eukaryota; kingdom Metazoa; phylum Arthropoda; class Collembola; order Entomobryomorpha; family Entomobryidae; genus Dicranocentrus; species Dicranocentrus wangi. The sequence goes on along the minus strand of JAANSN010003234.1, from coordinate 2,718 downwards.
AAATGTTATATTTTCAAGTAGACTTATGCACTTAAAACCTATAGCTCCCTTGCATTATAATCTTAAATCTCGCCAATTCCAATCTTTGGTAACTACTTGACATAGAGTCATAAATGAAGATTGGGTCAGAAATGTTTTCAATGTCAAATCCTTCCTTCTGTAGATTAAACTTTTGCAACTTGAATGTATCTGAAATTTGGTAAAAGTCAAACTTTCCATTAGCCTCGTTTTCCAGATATTAGGAAGCAAGAACGCAGCATGTCACGTCAAGTAATCAAATGTACGATCTGCTGCTGCTACGTGCGCTAAAACGGTTATGTTGCCATTTACCCGTCATGTTTAGCCGGTTTTCTTCCTGTATACATCTCACAAAAATTGGTCTTGCGTATGCAGGCAGACTCTTATTTATTCCAGCACAAAGTCTCTTCAAATCTAGGCTTTTATCTGGATCGGAAATAGCAGCCATTCCAGCCCTGCCCTCTGTCCCCGGAATCTTTACCCCGTAAACGGCTGTAGTTCGCATTTCACACAAACGTATAATCAGACCTTCAACTTCTGCCGTTGATACATTTTCCCCCTTCCATCTAAACGTATCGCCTGTTATAGTAGGATATTTTATGTAATACCTATTCGTTTATATGCTCATTTATTTGTATCTATAGGCAAGGTTTTGTCCACTGACCTATTCTGTCCTTAAAGTAGTAGTAGCCTAGTTCATCACGTGTGACGATATCTCCTGAACGGAAGTAACGATCCCCGTGGCTAAAAACATTTCGAGCAATTTTTTTCTCTGAAGCCTCTGCGTTTGTGTATCTAAACAATGTATCAAAGAATATTGTACTTTTGAATTATATTCGAATTAAGTATATATAGAAGTTTCATGAGACAAGCACGGAGCTCGTTTTTTACATATATCATTAACACACCCTTCGTATCTTAAAGACGGGATTAAATTCGTTATTTTCCCGACCAGCTCCCCAGGTTCATGATTGTCACAACGTATGGCCAATCCTGTCCTTTCGTCGCGTATTACTTCCCCGGTTATTTCATCCACTTTGATTATTTTGAGCGCATAAATGTTTTGAAGCAAAATAGGAACATATCCCATTGCTCCAACTTTGGTCCCTTCCTGATTAACTTTTTAAAATTGACAATGTTATTGGTCAAAACTCGTTCAAACTACCTACTACGATCATCATCCTGTATAATGATATGACTTACTCATCGTACAGTTCCCTTCAGTGCTACCATAAACTTCCATAACTTTCTTTACATTAAATCGGTTCACAAATTCTTCCCAAACTTCTGGTTTTACTCCACTTCCATACATGATCCGAAGTGAGTGATTCCTTTCCAGTTCAGGTTGCGGCGGCTGATTGACTATGAAGCGACACAGTTCTCCCATGTACATGCATATCTATCCATGATAAGACACAATAGTCGGTGATCCAACCCAATTAAATTTAAACAATGGTCAATGTCACTAATTACCGTGCACTTGTAAAACTGCATATCACTCCAAAATCTGGACGCTGAAAACTTTTCCACGATTACCAACGGTAGACCAAATGTTAGAGCCATCACCACAGACGCTAAAGCAAATGTATGGTGTAGAGGTAAAGGGCAAAATAGGATATCGTGTTCATTTCCCCCAATAACGTAGAACACTGTAGATAGTGTTGTACATCTAGGAAAAGAAAGTAAATACTGCTTGCTGACTTTGAAGCTATAATTTAAAGACTTTGACATACGGAACTAATTGACCATGTTCAATTACTTGGAATGACTATAATTGGCAGCTTTCGGCATTCCTGTCGTCCCGGAAGTGAAAATATACAAAAACGGCTCTAAGAAATGTGGTTCCTCGCACTTCTTACTAATTACAACTGGTTTTGCAGACGCGGTTCTCAAACAGGAAACAAGATCATTGGGTTTAAATGTTCCACGTGAAAAAGAATTTGACGAAATGTTAAAAACAGGAAAACTAGATTTGTGACTCAGAGGAATCAATACATCCAGGAAGCGGTCTAGTTCATAAAGTTGGACCTCCGTTTGAGGTTCGGCACTCGCCTGACGTTCTTCCCAGGCCTCTTTGATAACTAAGAATACAATATGTATGCAGTAATTTTAGCATATAAAATAAAATGTCATCAATGGCATCAATTTGTGCTTTACAGTTTACCTTCATGCGTTTCTGAGCCGAATATGACAGCTTTACATTTACTCGTAGTAACAGTATGGTTCAAAGAATCACCTCGTAGATTATGGTTAATCAGGGCAGTGATGACTCCAAGCTTTAAAAATAATTTAACAAAAAAGTCTTTATAAGTTATTTGAATCACTAATTTTAATTTTTAGCTTTTTAATTTAAGCTTCAAATGTATTTTCCAAGGTTATCGCACAGCACGTTTTTCTTTATCGCTTTCAAAGTCTATTTGATGGCTTCGACATGGGCATTTCTCACAATTTCCGTATGCATAGACCGGTCCTCAGTAAAAATCCTTCTACCAGATCGATCTACTGGATTTTCTGAGTTTCTTCGGCAATTGAACTGACTGACGCAACTGGCCATGTGGCTAACAACGGTAAAGTCCAGTACATTTGAGGGACATAACTTTGTTTAAACTGACTAAAAGTGGTTCGCAGAGATATCTGACGGGAAAGTTTCTTTTATGTCAATCTAGAACAAAGCTCACATGCCCAGAATCCTCTGGCTCA
>JAANSN010003233.1:0-19573 GCA_036850665.1 Dicranocentrus wangi | reverse complement strand
AAAGACAAAATGGGGATACATGATATGATTCACTTGTTGATTTTTTTAGAGTTTTGTACCTTACGTAAGTGCCATACGTATAATGCAGAAGCGGAACACAATCGCAAGAAGTGTAAAAAAAAAATAGACAGTTATCGATAAGCACACTTTATTGCACGTTGCACAGCTTAAGTTCATTTTGGGTTGCATACGCTTGCTCTAAAACCCAATATTCAAATCTACGTTAGCTATAATATGCTTCTTGTTTAGCAAGTCGAGCGAAGACGGAAGGAATGGTTTTTTTAATGGTCTAGGGGCTTCAATTGAGCGGATTTGGTCAAAAAGTTGCTAGTTTCTTCTGTAACAGCCCAACCCACATGACTTTAATGGACTACTTTTGTTGTAGAGTGGAAGCGATATCAATTATGAACTCAATAGCATAATATATATGCATAATGTAGGTATTAGGTATTTACTTTGTTGCCGTAATTTTAGGTACCTATGTTAGCCGAGCACGTGTGTTATGCATATGAATGACATGTCAGGGGATCGATGGGAGTAGCGTTCGGCATAATAATTAATTAGTGATATTCACACAAATCGAACCCAATAATTATTCTGCGTGCAACATGACATGACATGGCATCTAATGCGTGCAATCTAATTTAGAAATCCTTCTCAAATCCCTTATAATCACATATCGCATGTCATTATGCCTCTTAATTAATTTATGAAAATTAAATATCGATACTCTATTGCCGAGTGTCATCTTTAAATCCTTGTCAAACGAGGTATTTGCGTAATGCTCCTTGTTATTATAGTCAACAAAGGACGATAAGGTAAATCCTGCTTGCTGTGGTCAAGATGCTCATTATTGTTCTTTGTGTTTGCAGCTTTTTTTGCTTCACTAACTTTCGTTGTATAAACTTTGTTTAGACTAGTGTCATTACAGTAATAAATCATGTTAGACACGTACAATTAGCCTATTATTTGAAAATACGTGTGCACCCCACAATTGCATTTCCTACTTCCTCCCAACTCGTTCCGTTTAAATTGATTAACTTTCGTTGTATAAACTTTGTTTAGACTAGTGTCATTACAGAAATAAATCATGTTAGACACGTACAATTAGCCTATTATTTGAAAATACGTGTGCACCCCACAATTGCATTTCCTACTTCCTCCCAACTCGTTCCGTTTAAATTGAAAAGGGCAGACTTGTCATTATAGTTAGCTACAAATGTTGGATACTTTTTTATATGGAGACAATGGGCTATAAGGAATTTATTTGTGTCGCCTGTAGAGCGTATTGCTGAGATAATAGTATATAAACAAGGTATATATTTATATGCAGAGCTAAAGTTGTAGTCACTTCATGATCGCCAAACATAATTAATTACTAATTACACATTGCGGTTCAGAAAAATAATGTTAGATTTTATTAGCTTTCAACCAAGTTAACTTCATCAAAACTATCAACAACATAAAAAACTAGTTTAAAGTAGGTACACAAACTGCAACCACTTCTTATATAAAGCTTTTTAATAGGTATAGGTATCACATCACATTTTTTATTCATTGTAAACCCGCGAGCTATAATTGCAACTATTCAAACTACTTGACAATAAACACTGGCCACCCGCCGGAGTTTCCGCCCCCTTGTATCCTCCATTTTATTATTTTCTTCACTTTTTTACGAGTGATTCCGTATTAATTTATTTCTGAGTCTAAACATTAAACGGGGATTAAGTGTGGAAGTTGACTTGGGCGTAGTGCTAGACGGCTCGTCGTAATCATAGATTTCATAAGTATCTGGTGAGCTCGTGCTGGTGGTGCTTTGACTTACCGTCAACGACGACGACTTAACATAAACTGGACTCCTCCCTCTTGGTGTAGTAGTAGTACTAATACTGAAATTACGTCGCTCCTCTCTTTCATTTTCACTTTCAAAATGCGTCAAGGAACTGCTATTATTATTACTTAACTTGTCAATTTCCGTGCTACTACTAGCATCAGACGTAGTATTCGTAAAAGCATAATCATCATCACCCGAATTTTCGTAATAATAGTCATCATCAAACACACTGGCACTTTCCTTGTCTCCCTTGCTCTCCACGTATTCGGCACTCGTTGCGACTGCTACGGTGTCGTGCTTCTTATCATGAGAATCTGTTTGCTGGGGAGTTACAGCCATGATTTCCGGGATGGGGTTCAAGTCCACTACCATTATCGGATTGCGACTTTCCTCGCCCAGCAAATTACTGTGATCTTTATTCGTTTCAACAGCAAGCCCCATGCGTTTGGTCAGCTCTCTGGAATCCTGGCCACTCCTCGGTTGTCGGGTTAGATCCTCCGTGTCCTCAAGCTCTATATTTTTGAAGACCACAACAGGCTTCTCGGTCCCATTAATTGTCCTCTCTACTCCGGTAATTATGGTCGTCTCATTTTTGGCATCTTCTTCCTCATCGTATTCGTAGACAAAATCGTCAGTATTTTCGTTTGAGATGGTGCTGCTGTCAGCGTCTAAATCTAGCCTTTCCTGAAATCCCTCGGGCGTTTCAACAAAACTACCGTTGGATTGCGATGACGCGGCAGCAATGTCCGTTGAAATTGTAGGTGATTCGTCTATCCTATTAATATTCAATTTACTCCTTAGCCTTTTCTCACCATTAAAATTTGCTGGTCGCCTCAATTTCTTTCGAACCCTCCGCCCACCTTGCCCATTCCCCCTCAACCTTTTAAGAGTGGGGGCTGGTGTAGGGGGAGGGGGAAGTCCTTCGTGGGTGTCGTGAGACGGGAGTGGGGTTGTGTATTCGAAATCCTTGCTCAATTCATTTCCAGCAACGGACACGGTTACGGTGGCTTGATAGGATTCTTCAGGAGGACGTACGGTTGTTGGGTTGTGTGGTGGTGGGGTAGTTTTTGGCTTAAATCTGCGGAAAGGCACGGGGCGACGTTTTCGTATGGTTATGATATCCTTTGGAACTGGTCGCACACTGGACGTGGTTAGAAACAAGGCTTCCAGTGACTCATTTAACTTTAGTGGAGTTGATTTTTTAACATTCTGATGGCCCAAGTGACCTCTAGGATGAACCACAACTCGGGGAGTGGTTCGTATTCTCTTTCGCACAATTCTAAAATCAGGTCCACCATCGATATATTCCGTTTCTGATATCTCCTTATACTGCGTTTGTGGAGTGGTTCCAGGGGTGGTGACAAATGTGAACGGGGTTGGTGTCGAACTGGGAAGAATGCCTTGTTCCGTGCCGTGTCCCAACTGGTTCCCCTCTGGGATCGGGGGCACTGTTCCTTCAAAGCTTTTCCCTTGCCGAGTTCCATTCCCCCCGTCAGGAGTGTCTGCCCTGTCGCTTCCAGGGCCATTGGCCACGTATGTTTGTTCTGACCGAGAAGCGTCCAAATTGTAGTTGGCCGTAGTGGACACAAAAGAACCGCTGAAATCTGGATTTCCTGTAGCATAGCTGAGGGAATCTGGTGTAANACAAAAGAACCGCTGAAATCTGGATTTCCTGTAGCATAGCTGAGGGAATCTGGTGTAATCTCGATGTGATCTTCAGGGGGTATCAAAAGCTGTGATGGCTCTGGTGAGAACAGCGGCGTTACTGCGGTACTACTCACTGGTCTAATAACTGGCGTCACCGTTGCCGGGAATGGGGACGGGCTTGACCACACTTGAATGCCTGGCTGGAGTGGGATTAGCGGTGTGGTTCCTGGAGCTACCAGGCCTGGTTTAGGATTTAACTGATCTCTGATGACTGCAAAGCTATCGTAATTTTCAAATCCATCTCCTCCTTTAACAGGTGGTGGGGAAATGCCGATTGGAGGACCATATTGAGGGTTAAGTCCCAGGCCAGGTTTGCCAGGTGGACCATATTGCGCACCAATACCACCACCTCCAGGAAGTTTCCCAGGCGGCCCGTACTGCACTCCCGGTGGTCCATACTGTGTTGTTAATAGTGGGCCTGGCACGGAGCCAGGTGGACCGTAAAATGTTTTTGCTGCATCCTTCCACTTTTCCAAAATCATTGCAGAGCCCTGCTCCGCAATCATTATTGTCGCTGCTTGAGTCGGTCCTCCCACAATTGTTGGCATCACTGAAGCATCAATTACTCGGAGATGCTTTGTCCCTTGAACTCGCAACTCGGTATCCACAACGGCATAAGGTGATCCAGGTTTTCCCATGGGACAAGTTCCCACGTGGTCATTCATTGCAATAGAAAACGACCTCAAATAACATTCCCAATAGGCATCACTCCGAAACGGGATATTCTCGCATCCTGGAAAGCACTTTTCGGAATACACGGTTTCCAAAGCTCTAAACACGGTGGTATTCTCTGCGATAAAGAGTGCCCGGTGAATGCCCTCTATCATAACTTTTATGTCGTGGCCAAGGGGGTCATCTATGTAGCCCGGTTGAATAACTGGAGCCTTATACGGACTTTTACTGGAAAGGCACAAATCCCCTTTGGACAGTGGTCTGGCAATGGAAACTTGGATAAAGAATGCATCTTCTTTCCCAGTCGTGTCCCCATAATATTTACGTAAAATGTCCTCGCGGAGTCCAAAGGCGTGTGCGATATCCGAATAAAACATTCTATGAGGGGTCAGTCCAAATAGGTTCAGTTGAATATCGGGCCACGCAAAATGACCTTGGGCTTTGGCCAAGTTGCTGGCTAATAGGGCTGTTGCCTGAAATCCGGTTGTAGTCAATGGACCCTTTCCACTGGCAGCAAATTCCACGAAAGATTGCTTGTCAATGTCGCGATCCAGGGAAATGGTTTTTGGTTTGTTGATATAGAACGGTCCAAGCAATGTGGAGAAGTGGTCTTGAAGATTTTTACCAACTGGGAGTATAGACTTTACTGGAATCTATAAAAAAATTAAACGCAACCGGTTTGCAAATAACAACCTTAGAAATACATACCTGATGTATCATAATATTCCATAAAAACTTGAAATCATACATTCAACGCTTTCAAATGTTCCAACTGCCCGACTCCCGACAGGATGAGAAGCTTGGGGGAATGCAGCGCCCCGGCGGAGAGGATCACTTCTTTGTTAGCAAACGCAAACTTTTTATGCCCGTGTCGATCATACTCCACTCCATATGCTTCATTAGTCCCTTCTCGAATCAATATCTATCAATTAACAATCATGACGCAATTCTAAACTTAACATGAATACGAGTAAAACACAGTTTTACAATTAAATCCCATCGCATCAATTGTTTTGTATGTAGTGTTTTTTTAAACAAAAATGAATGAAAGGCAACAGTACATGTCAATCACATCATTTTTTAATTACCTTGTTGACATGCGCAAACTTTCTGATAAGCAATGTCGGTCGGTTGCGCACAGGCTGGTTTTTTAACAAAAATGAATGAAAGGCAACAGTACATGTCAATCACATCATTTTTTAATTACCTTGTTGACATGCGCAAACTTTCTGATAAGCAATGTCGGTCGGTTGCGCACAGGCTGGATGTACGCTCTATACGTAGCCTGCCTCACTCCATTCTTGATGGGATAGAACGTTGTGTCAAAGCCTTTTGTTTAAAAAAGGAAAAGAAGAAGAAGAAGGAAAAAATGAGACTTGACGTAAGCAAACATATTCACAACATTCTTTTTGTTTTGAGCAGGTTATGTCATAAGATTATTATACTGATATCATTAAATGGTCATTGATTACACGGGATATATATTATGTCTATGTCCTTTTAATGACTACATAATACACCACTATAAAGTAGGAAATCCCACATGAAAATGAATGGTTGTATTAATTTGTAATGCGCGAAAGTAGAATCAGCCAGTGAAATCTTAAAAATGCATGGGAAACTTGATAAAAAAAGGAAATGGTCACAAGAAAAGAATGTATGATTGTGATGTATATATTTTTATATCATTTGTTTGTCGCTTGTCGCACTTTACCTTCGCCATGCCTGCCATTCAGATCTAGATGAAGATAGCCCATTTCCCGACCGGCATGATTCCACTCTTCAGCAAGACCAACACAGTCTGGACGTTGGATGTACAGTGGTCCATCATAACCATGGGCAGTTTCTGCATCACCACGAACCAAATTAATGTTACTTATTCCAAGGATGTGAATGCATAACAATTTTTAATTGCTTAAAGACATACTATCTGTCGTTTCTCCAAAGAAATGTTCGCTACGTCTGAAGTGTGGTAGCACACCCTCATAGCTCCACCTGGGGTCACCAGTAATCGTTTCCCAATTGTCAAAATCGGGGGGAGAGCCTCGAAGATATATGAGATAATTGAGGTTTCCACTACCTGAGGTTTGAAATAGTATGTAATCATTGAAAATAACTGTAACATATCTCAATGTACAATGACAGCACCTGTTAGTAACTTGAAATAAATAAATAAATAAATAAATACCTCCGATATTTTTTCCTTGGGAGAAAAAGTATTTCTGTAACATAATAAGCGCATCAGTTAAGCATTTGAACTACTTTGGATTGGATTATAAACAGGTACATCCAGACAAGGTTCCCATCATTTACATGCAGCTTCATGTAATCACGCGTACTGACCTTATGTCGGCAGGCGAAGCATGACTTTGTTTGAGGTACTGATTTATGTATCCAATCTGTTCCAGGTTGTTTTGAAAGGAATATGGCCAGCCCTGGAATGGCTTGGAAGGGATGAGATTCCCCACCAGCTTCCAGGAGTAGCACGGTATGGTGCGTAGAGAGACGATTTGCTACTACAGCTCCAGCAGATCCGCCACCCACTGCGTTCAACCAGGTAAATCGTGTTTGAAAAATTAGTAATTAGTCATGGATAACCAACCACTTTTGCATTGAAGCAGACATAGAAGAGGTAGGCATATTTGCTTGACATTGTTTGTGCTCTTTGGCAGTACATTAAGCATGAAAAGAGTACTTTGGATCAATGTCGCTGACCATTCAGGTTTATTTTTATCGCGATCACATACAACACAAAATGTAATTAGCATTGATTTAACGCTCATTGCTGGCAGCTGGTAAGCACACATCATGCCTCATAAAAGGTACATGCCAAATTATATAGGGAAATAAAATATAAAACTCGCGTTTAACTGTTTACTGAATAATAATGTCAAGACCATATAAATTTTCGAAAGAATAGTTTGATTAATCTTTTTGAAATTGAAAATGGCTTGAAAAGATTAATCATTATTGGATGAGTTCAAAGAGGAAGAGTAATTATAAATTCTTGACCTCGAATCGTAAGCAATAAATAAACATCCGAAATCTGAAAGCACACAAATTCCGAGTGGACTTACCAACTATGAAATCAAACGTGTCATCCTGCGACCGAAACCTATCTGTGATTTGATCCTTAAATCTATCTCCGTTATCCCATACCGTACTGAACACTGCCAAGGAAGCTATCACTCCATACAAAATTGGAGTGAAGAAGAGGTTTTGAAATGCAAACCGAAAGGCTGACAAGATCCCCATTGTAGATTTATTGACTTTTCGCACTAATCACGTAATAAATTAATCATGTTTTGAACAAAGTATCTAAAAATGCAACGTAGTGTCTCACTATAAAATCCTTTAAGCACTTCACCCCATTTTACCTAATTAAAGAGTTGACGTTATTTCGCCCTTCATTCTTTTAATTGAATTACTAAAGCCCAACTAACTGAATTACAGCTTGTCATACATTCACAAAAGTCATAATAATATACGTATCACTTTTCATTTATCCCCAATTCAATTTCTGTGTTACAGTTGAACGCAGTGATCACGCAGCGTATAATAAATGTGCAAAAATCAGGATGTTTTACTTTCAACAAGAAACATTCCACTTAATTGAATCCCTCCTTTCACAAACCCTTTTAGCACTCCTACCTAGCACAGCAGCAGTGGCAGCCACTAATTATTATGATTAGTGCTCATCGCTCCATTTTTAACTTTTTGTTAAATCTGTTTATAGCTCCTTTCCAAAATTCGTTAGATAAGAGTTCACGCCGAGTACACCCCTTTCTTACAATTTGCAAATAGGATCAAAAGCAGCACCTAAAGGAAGAATTAGTGAAAAATTACAAGGTTTTGTGAGAAAGATTCCCAGTCCAAGTAAATATCCCTAAGGTTGAAGAAGCTTACTGATAATTTGTCACAGAGTAATTACGCCGGCAGTGGAGTGCTCTGAAAGACTGATTTATTATACTAATCTCACTAAACCACACTGAACCATCTCAGGCTCCAATCAAACTGTAAACTAAAGGGAAAACTGCACCTGGAAATAGGACACTTCAAATATTGGTCAATACTCCAATGACCAACAAAAAAGCTCTAAAAAATTTTCTGTCCCATTTGTCCCGTCAAGGGTTGTGACCACAGTCACACCACACAATATTATTAATATTATTTGTTGGCAGGAACACAATTCGAATTCAGTCTTGGCCAGCGTCCACGTTGCAACTGTTGACTGTTCCCTTGTTCACGTTGCATCGTGTCACGCTTAGTTCCTCCTCAGATTTCTGACCTTTGGTGGCTTATTGTGATTATTTCTTGATTAGTAATATTTCCTTCCCAAGCACATGTATGTACGTCTTTGTTGGCTCGATCAAAAGTGGCGTTTTGTACATTGAAGGAGCGAGAGTGTCAATACCGTATGCAGATAAATGTATAGCATGTACTACTGCTAATATCTGTTACAAATCATATTTAAAACGTGTATCAATTCACATCATCAAACGACGACATGCCTGTATATCAGTATATAAACCTGCGCGCTGTCTTTAGGTGACCATGGTCGAGTTTTTTAGTCAAGAAATATACCTACGTTGAAAGTAAAAACGCAGGTATGAGTAATGTCGTAAACAGAAGGGGCATGAATTATATAAACGCAACAATATACTTTAGATATAACAGAGGTTTATAGTAAAATCCCATAATGTTTAAATATTACGTACAAGCAAGGTGTAAACGTCGAATTTACAATAACACACAACCAGCCATATAGTCATCAACCTGCATAACATTATTATTATTGTGTTCAGAAGAGCAAAATTCCGTTTTTTCACATATCACTCATGACATGAGCAAAGCGTCTTGCAGCATCAACATCATCATCTAGTTTTCTATGAAATTGTAAAATATAATTGTAACAAAAAACCCTTACGTTATTGCATAGAGTATGAATTATCAGATAGGTATGTACTCTTTAGGCTTTCTGCTTAACCTAGACTTTACAAGATTATTGATACTTATGCAAAGCGAGAAACATGAAAAGGGTATCAAGCAAAGGGTGTACTAGAATTCACCCTGTGTTATGAGAGTTTCGTAAAAGGTTTTCCAACAAATCTTTCCTTATTCCCAGTGACCAATGGCAGAGTTATTAAATGTAACCGTCATCATCAACGAGCTGTATGGGGTTTGGTGATGAGGATGATTCGATTTTATCGTTTTCACGGACGAAGCCATGCAATAAACAAAAAAGCGTGTGGTCTTCTTGTTATTATCATTGCATCATTTCACATTTTAGGAGTTCAGATCACGCACTCATTATAAAACATTACGTGTGGGATTGTGATGGGATTTACCATAAGGCATCTTGCTAATGAATGGAAAAAATTGGGTGAACATTAATCATTGACGAGTTGTTTGCAAAAATCCAGTTGTTGGGGTTTGCGGGTGAACATCTTCAGCGCAATTTTCTTGCGATGGTGGTGAACTGTGTGAGCTGGATTAATTGACAAGTCAAATAAAATGGGTTTGTTGGATATTTTAATGGGGATGATTATGGCAGAATTACATCTCATTGTCTATAAACGTCAAATGTGGACATTTCATTTAATTCCCAGGAATGACATCTGTTTCAAAATGACCATTCCCTCGATTAGGTGACGATTTTAACTAGTAAATTCAAGTACCTTCGCCGCTTCAAATGCAAATTTGTGACCCACACGAACGAACCCTTGTTAATACTCTTTTGATCTCCAATTTTCATTGTGTTATAATATAAGACGTCTGAATCATAAATATGAAACAATGGGGGGCACTTATAACAATAATTTTTAACATTACACAGAGCTACCTGTCGCATTATTCGGAAGAGTTATGCAATATTTGTACGGTGGGCTCACGCACCATGAAAGATGAAAGTCAAAGTCGACATTTCTGTCTCGCTTAATTCGGACAATGGTCAATATTTCGTCACATTTAAATACCAATTTAATATTAATATTCAGTAATTAACTCAATTGCGCAGATAATGAAAGTGGTACTCATCCCAGAGTTGAACTTTACTTACAAAAGTTTAATGAAGAGCTAACCCTTAATTACATTTATTAGTAAAATGAGCTATTCTTTATAAGGTGTGACTTTTGTACCTCATGACGTTGTGATGTTCATGCTAGTAGAGAATTAAAGCTGTGTGAAACCGGCATTCGTTGCGACAACACATTAACTTTGATGAGTGTCACAAAGCGGTTATCAAACTGTCGGCCGACAAGTTTGTCTCAGCCTGTTTGCCATCGAAGGGTGAAGGGTTGATATATGAAAAAACTTATCATCGTTCCTAAACGCGCAAAAGGGGACTGCAGCAATGGCCAATTCCAGAAAATTCGAAAATGCATATTATAGAAAAATATGAAATAGAATAGAGTAGAAAATATTAATTCCGATTGCCTTCTGTCAACTATAACGAAATCGTAGTTCACATTTTTTATAAATTAACCCAGGCAAGCATCAAGCGCTGAATAGTTATGCTGGTAGTAGGGGAAAAATGTGTTGATCTGCAAACTTGTTTTTGCCGATGTAGATGCTTTACTGGCATGCCACGGTATTTTGCCGAATGGATATGTACTAGTTTATATATTACGCAGATAATTTTCACATTCATTTTGAAAGTCTAATGATGCTTCTCTAGTCCAGACACTGCACTGGCGAGTGAGCATCTGCAAATCTGCGTTGCTGTTAGAAGGAATCCTTTTTTCTTTCTATGCTGAAGCCATATAATAATTGTCCAATACATTCATATGATGATCATTCATATAATGTGCTTTTGTGCACATTAAAATTTATCCCCCATCCTGGTATATATTCATGGCTTCAGGGAGCATCTAAATGGTTAGGTTAGGTACGTGATATGATTCTATGATGCATGATGTCCAGAAACAACATCTGTATTGTATATATTATGTGTTCACTATTTTCAGTACACAACACACCCCAAAACCCAAACCTATTACACACTATGTGAACATTCTGAGCGAGCATATCATCTCATATCTGGCTGGATGTATACGAATAGGTATTTTATGAATGTCTGTTTTCTGTATGCTTCTGGCAAAAATGGTACGTCAATTTGTTGCGCGGGCCGTAGATTCTCTAAATTAAGCCTGTCCTGAAAATAGCTTTGGAAAACACATTTTGAATGCCAATTTAGTCCTATCAACGATGGTAGTGTTCAGGCTAAAAATGACATTTTATTAATTAATCAGCTTGAGAAAAAAATTAGCCGATATGATGAAGTCCTGTCGCACCTCCATAGTCCACTCCCGTTTTGGAGAATTTACGTTCCTCCTTGATTCACTACTGTAAGTGGAAAACACAGTACGTAACTGGAACATAGGTATATAGGTTGTCATTTCATTTCATTTTATCATAAGGCTCGTGATGTTTCGTCAGCATTCGTATTATGCTCTTTATGCATACTCACGAGCATATATTTTTCATAGCTCTTCTCCGGTCTGTTCGGATGTTTGTTTTCCTACATAAGGATTCACAAAACACAAACACAACTTTCCTTACATTCTGCTACTCTGTAAAACGAATATTTTATTATCTACTTAGTACTTGGTGTAACTCAACGTGTAATATAAACGATAGCAAAACACGCACGACACACGGTTGTGAGTCGAAATAGGCGTTATATACTTAGAAGTTTTACAAGGAAAATACAAGCACATCACCACCAATAGAATAATTCTGTGAATCCGTCGATATGTAAATGCACACAAATTGCGACTACTACTTTTATGCAACACTAGTTTCTATCTGTCTGTATTGATAGATATTTTGCTACCACTTGGTTTCCACACATTGCCAATTGCAAATTGTGCACATTTTGCGCTTTTTCCTCCCAAAACGCTACCAGCAATATCTGGTCCACAAAGGATATTAACCCATGGGAGTCGAGTAGCTCGGCTTTTGTTTATGTCATTGGGAGTTCAGAAACACGACCGAGTTTCAGAGCTTCACCATTTTGTAGTTTGCAGTGCCAGTGACAGGCTTGAATGTGGAGGGGTTTATTAGAATAGACCCTTAAGTATCCATTATCGAAGCTAGTTTTGTACAGCGTTGTATTGTTCCAGTTCGAAACCTTCCTGAGCCATGGTTTGGGGGTTTGTCACGTGTGGACCAAACGAAGTCTTGGTCATATCAGGTATAATATATTGTGGACACTTTCTTGCTTTCGATTTCATTTCAATTTCCACGTAAAAGGGTTGCTTAAATGCATCACGTTTGTAATTTGTAGGATGTTGTCATTCCAAACCGCTACTGGTTCCTGGAGGTCGGACATTCGTGTGGCCATTTATTCAGCAAGTGCAGGAGTGCGTAAACAGTATAATTGATGCTTTCATCATAAGCGACATAATTTGCATAAGCGTGTGCCTATCCTAGGATTTAATGAATTTTCTGTGCAGGCTGCCGTTGAAGACAATGACCCTTCAAGTTGAATCTCCAAAGGTGTATACCAACCAAGGCGTTCCAATATCTGTTACTGGAATAGCCCAAGTAAAAATTCAAGGGCAAAACGAAGAAATGCTGTTGAATGCCTGCGAGCAGTTTCTGGGGAAGCCAAGCATTCGGGAGATTGAGCGCGTAGCTCTAGAGACTTTGGAAGGGCATCAGCGCGCTATCATGGGGAGCATGACTGTCGAAGAAATCTACAAGGACAGGAAAAAGTTTAGCAAGAATGTGTACGAGGTTGCGTCTGCGGATTTGATGAACATGGGAATCACCGTGATTTCCTATACTTTACGCGATATCCGGGACGACAACGGATATTTGCAGGCGCTGGGTATGGCTCGAACTGCTGAAGTTAAAAGGGACGCAAGGATTGGCGAGGCTGAAGCTCAGCGGGATTCAACCATTAAGGAGGCGATTGCTGAAGAGGAACGCATGGCAGCTCAGTATGCCAACGACACAGAGATTGCAAAGGCGAAACGAGATTTCGAACTTAAAAAGGCCGCTTACGATTTGGAAGTTAACACAAAGGTAAGCAAGACTACACGGTTCGTATAGTCATTTCGTATGTAACTCATAAAATTGGCGTTTTGATTTATTGTAGAAAGCTGAAGCAGAAATGGCTTATGCTTTGCAAGTAGCCAAAACAAAGCAGAGGATTGTGGAAGAGCAAATGCATATTAAGGTTGTCGAGCGTCAACAGGAAATTGCAATCCAGGAGCAGGAAATTCAGCGAAAACACAAAGAATTAGATGCTGTCATCCGGAGGCCAGCAGAGGCAGAGAAATATCGGTGAGTGGAAATTAAAATTAGACACTTCGTTTTGTAATAGGCAGCAAGTAAACTCGTATTTCATTTTAATTCTATGATACCACACCCGTCACAGTCTCGAAAAGATTGCAGAAGCACACAGGAACAGAGTCATCCTCGAGGCTGAAGCAGAATCTGAAGCCATCCGTATCAAAGGAGAAGCTGAAGCTTTTGCATTAGAAGCGAAAGGTAAAGCTGAAGCTGAAAAATTGGCGAGGAAGGCTGAAGCCTATAAGTTATACAAAGATGCTGCTGTTACTGAAATGCTCCTTGAGGCATTACCAAAGGTAAGAAATATATTATTCTTATTTTGTAAGCCTTGAAACTAAACTATTGCCAAAATGTTATGCTAATTTTTGATTTTTCCATAATAGGTCTCAGCGGAAATTGCAGCACCTCTCACTCAAGCAAAGAGGATTAACATGATTAGCACTGGAGGAGAAATTGGGGCCGCTCGACTTACCACCGAAATCTTGGAGACAGTATTGCGAATGCCACAGTTGGTGTCCACTATGACCGGCGTGGATATTTCAAAATCTGTTGGCAGATCTGCTTAAAAATCCAAATTTTGTATCTGTACTATTTTCTTTATGGAAGCTTTACGGAAAAGGCTTTTGTAAAATAATTATCCCATATTCTTTATTGCACACGTGCACCGTTCCAGTCACAATTGCGAGATTGAGATTTTCATGATGCCTTGATGTGCTTTTGAATTACAGAATTCTCATGTCGACTAACTAGCTAGTGTATCTTATGTAACATGCAAACTGTGTATAACTATATAAAGTAGAAATGAGTAGAGTTTGCACTTTTGAATTCCTAGAGTTGAACTTCCTATCAGGCTACAACCAAAAAATATTAATGGCATAACATATTGCTTTCTAATAGTGATTGATGAAAACCGGACCACATTCTAAAACTTAGGGATGATGTGAAAAGAGCATATATGGTTTACTACTGTTCGAATGACTTTTATCCCAAACTCCTCCCTGTACTACCACTACCACTACTACAAGAAATGTTCGCTTGAAACCAGTCAATTTTTGTTTTTTGTTATATGCCATAATACAGTAGTGATAAAATACTACTGCCATGTATTTTTTAAAATTCCAGTCTACTTATATTTAGGGACTATGATTGATGCGTTTGTGTTATTACCTGGATAAATGATTTGCAAAACAAAACAGTTACCGTTTAGTTTCAGTTTTGAAATAATATATGTCGTTTCAATGATTGTATTTTTATTTTGACCGGAAAAAATAAAGAATTTATTGAATTTTGACTTGATGATGGTAACAGCAAGCTTTAAATTTTGTATGGTGGACGATTCTCAATGCTCTTCTTAATTTGTGGGATGGAGAAAACACTGGCCTTGTACTGTTGGAGGAGGGGGTAAGGATCAAGAATGTTTTTGTCCATGGTGTCCTCAAACAATTCGAAAATGACTGGGATAAACAAATCCGTCCATGTCAGCCCCGATCCAACAAGATACTTTCCACCATTGTCCTCCAGTGCTTTGTTGTATTTGCTGAGGTACCGCGGGGCGATAATGTCTAAAAATTCCCTTTTAATTTCTTGCTTCTTCGTTTGGTCAGGCTCAAACCAGAATCGTCGCCATTCTAAGCACGCAAATATCCATTTCAAAATTAATTGACAGATTGGATTGTTAGAAGTAAAAGTAGTTTGGAATTTACCTTGTCGGAAGTCGTGCATCACCCCCACATATTCATCACATTTTGCCGACTCTAGTTCATTAGCTCCATCCATATTGTGCTGTCTGGCTATGTATTTTGCAATGGCATGGGATTGGGAGAGCTGTTGCTTGCCGTCAATTTCCAAAATGGGCAATTTTCCCCATCCGGTTGCTTAATGGACATAATATAGGAAATATTTAGCAAAACCTCCAAGTAAAATTGCTAGAATTTATTTTAATTTCACTTACATTCCTTCAACCCTGCCCATTCTTTGTCCCGATCAATTCTGACATCTTCAAATGGCACTCCGACATAGTTAAAAAGGAACCGGATCGGTTCTCCCAGAACACGAATGTTAAAATAAATCAATCTGTATTTTGGCGAAGCCATTTTGTACACTTTTGTGATCTTTTCCACAAAAACGAGCCTTATGTCTTTTTTCACCTGATGTGTCCAACCAAGTGTTGCGCTTGACAGATAGACAAAAAGTAAAATGGAAGATGATCAAGTAGTAATCATCCAGAGTCAGTTGACTATCATGCCATAACCGGAATGATGTGAAGGATTTTTCATGCGTGAAACCACATCATTTTATTCGCCCATAAATAGCAAGTCTGACAGCAGTTATACAACAACTCCAGTGTGTTGTTGCCACATTGGTTCAAGGTCGTTCCTTTATTATAAATCTGTTTATGTTGTTGACGGCATGCTAAACGTGTGTACAGTTAGAGTAGCAATGGATATGGATATGGATTGAGATTGAACATAATATATTAAGTATAATATTCATTCAGAGTGGGACATTGTAACCCAAGTTTACCTTTACTTGTACCGATTTAGAGAAGCATTTATTTCTTCTGATTGCCATAAACTTATACTTTATATTGAAGGGTTATTTAAGACCATTGACAAATCCATTAATCATTGTATCATTATGTTATTCCAACGTGAGATGTATAAGTAAAAACTTAATCTTTATATGCATAAATCACAAGTGTGAGGCGATACTTTACTAGTCAACTTGGCCAGTTTATTCAATACAGTCAATTTTAATTTTTTGTATACGGCACAGGCTTCATTGGGAATACTATGTGATTCACTTCACTCATCAGTCTCAGCCTTATCAATGTGCAGTTTCGAGTCTCCACTATCTTTTCCATCACCACTCCCCCTACATTCCACTGGTTTAGGTTGGCTAAGAATCTCATGTATATCTGAGTGTTGTGTAGTCGACGACGGTCCCAATTTGTAGTACATCAGATCCTACAAACACATAACGAAAGAAAGGTTTATCAACCTGTTTCATACACTTTCTCAAATATTAAAATCATTACGTTTCCTTCACTTACGATTAAAAAGGCAGCGGCTAAAACCAGTGCTATCATACCAAATATAACATCAGATTAATACCCTGCATACTTTCTTCTTCCAAACCTCATACATACGTTCCTCCTAAATTGCATTAGTAACAATTTACCTTTAACATTAACATCTAAATCTGCGTGGAAGGAAGCTCCAAAATTAGGCTCTGATTTAGCATCATTCCCCATCCCGTTGCAAATGTCTCCAACGTATGTATCGTCAGCGAGATACACTTTGAAAGACGCTTTAGCCTAACAATTAGTTTACTCGTTAGTAGACCACGGCAAAATAACAATCACACATTTGACCAAATGAAAATTCCTAGAGTACATTGCAGCATGGGGAACAACAACAACAGCATGCGCAGGGTCCTTTAATTTTTAGAATTTTAACGCCTTTCCCATTCCAGGCTGTAAATCCACGTCGACAACAGGAGCACACGTTCTGCTTCACTTTCCCCAAATAACTGTCGAAGGAGGAGTAAACCAGTACTTTCTGCAATTGTTTTCAATCAAAATTATAATACATTTTACATTTCGGTTTTTGAAGAGTAGTTATTGGTTCTCCAAACGAAATGACAAACTCTTACATTGCAGCATAAGCCGTTCCAGCAACAGAAGCAACAGGTACAGGGACGCTGTATATTGAGAACCACCTCTCTGTGCGTGTTAACTATGAAGATTTTGCAAGGTCTCCGACTCTTGTGGAACCAGAGGCGACTCATGCGATTAGACTGTTCCAAAGCCATATAGAGACAAGTGCCGTCTTCATTTGATAAATCGTACTTGAAGTGGTTTTGCCTACACTCTTCTGCTGCGAAATAGTAAACCAGAATTGGTGTTATGTAAGCTAAAGTATAATTATTTGGGAATTTATTAACTAAATTATTTTTCATACACGAATTTTTCTCATCAGAAGCCCTTCTGATAATTATCGCTTTAGCCAAAACAAGGGAATCCAATTCAGGAGGACCAACGTCTAATCATAATGTGTAATACAATTTAACATCGCTGCGTTTTCATGTTTACTTGGACTATTTACTTGATTCTGTCGTTTACTTGAGTGAAGGTAGACTTCCCGTGGGTTCGGTTCCATAGATTTAACATCTACAAGTTTATCCGGTAAATCACTGGTAGTCGAGTCAAGTACCAGTGAACCGCTTTGTTGGAAAAGTACGTCAGAGCTGGAGGTGGTCATTATAAAATGAATGTCTGTCTTCTTCCGTCCGTGATTCTTAAAGACTAAACAGACTTTCAAACTCAAACAGAATTTATACAGTTTAGTTCGATTCAGTTATTTTTTTTTACAAAAATGAAGCATTGTTGAAATAAATATTTTGCTTATTTTTTATTCGCTGTGGAATGGAGGTTTAAACAGATGAGGACATATGGTAACTGGTAGAATGGTAGAAAGGATGAGTGTGTTATGGACTGTACTAACATCAACTTTTGCATGCAACACTCGGCTTTGTTGAAACGTTGGAAGTTGGGACTGAATTAAAATTGAGAGCAACAACGCCAAACGCCATTGTAAATACGGAACTGGTATAGTTATCGATAACCATTTTCAAGCATGAGCTGATGAAGACGTGGATATATGGGGTACAATACCACCAGTAGTATCACATAAATATCCTCAGCATGGACTTTATGACAAAGAAAGTTCACTTGTAACATACGTCATTTGTTATTCTCATATTATTATTAGTAATTATTTAACTTTGTCGGCTAACCCATTATATAATATCTAGGTGTTGATCGACAATCGGGCGAAACAAATATGACTGGGTTTTCGTTTCAACCAACTGGTATAGCCTCAGTTATGTGTGGTACGAGGAAAAGACGTCGACGTGGGATCACGGGGTGTGATTTATGAATGAAAGATAAAAATTGAAATCTCGAATTACGATAATAAACGGACCCGTGATGTTGAATGTACTCATTCCTAAAGTTGTTGTATTGTTGTCAGTGCAGGACTAGGACTAGGTGTTGCTTTTGAATTTACTTTTGAGGTATATGGAAAAGTACGGTGAAATATTAAAGACAAAATAGCGACCGAAAATCATACAACGTATCATATCATGAAGTTTCTCTGTTTCATCACACTAGTGTCGTGTCTGGCCAACAAAAACTGAATCGCGTAAACCAACTCAAATTTGAAATTTCTCTTTTAGATCCTGCTCAAAGCATGTAAAGTTATCCACATTATCCAGCACTAATTATTTGGTCGCGCATTTAGATTTAGCAGAGCCTGTCAATAAATCAAGTTTCAGTGGAGGAGAATCTAATCAGGCGTGCTCGTGATTCCTTTTGCTGTGACAAATGCTACTGCCCGACCACAAGCGACCCAACACTATATCCTGTCCAGACGCATACCACTGTCTTGAATTCTATGAATGGATATGTCTAACCTGTCCTCCATTAGATACCTGCGAACCGTGTCAGCCTTGCACTAGTTGTCCTCCGCCAAGTGCATGTCCTCCACCTGTCGCTTGTGACCCGTGTCCATCTATACCGACAACTACATCTTGCCCTCCAATTCCGGCTTCAAATCCCACGTTTACAAAAAAGGTCATATATCAAACATCCTTCCTTCTTGGCCTTCCGTTGGAACAATCGTTCGTTCGTTTGGGACTTCACGCAAGCACATCCAATGGAGCTCCCATTCGGTACCAGCTACTCACCTCGTTTGAATTCCTAACGTTAACGACCACACAAGACATAGTATTCACCAGTAGCGTCTCGGACGGCGTATAATATATGTTGGCGATAATGTGATAGTGGTTGAAGCTTTAGCGCCTGTAATTGGCGATGATAGTCGATCCGGCAGTACAGTTGTAGTCATTGTGTTCCCTAGACGTGTCAACAACGTAGACGAAGAAAAATCTGAAATGTAGCATGCTTTTCATATTTTAAGTCCTATAAGTAGACAAGTTTAATGTAGAATGAAGCTACAATTCATAACCAGGTAGATGTGTCATAATAATAGTAAAAAG
>JAANSN010003232.1:0-19574 GCA_036850665.1 Dicranocentrus wangi | reverse complement strand
AATTGTCGCTACTGAAACAGTGAGGGGTCACCTTTTACTTTGTTTACGAAACATTTGTCAGAGATAATTTATTCGTTGATGAGATGAAATAAGCTCTCTAGGTATATATATATAATTCCTCTAAGTCAACATTCAACAATGAATGATTTTGAAGAGTATTTTTATTATAATGCACATTATAATGACATCTCACCGCACCTGCAAAGGTTGAAGGTTATTTATCCGTGCAATCTTTATCATAAAAATGCATAATTATAATTATTGGAAACAAATAAATGACCGTAATGATTGGATGTTTCATGTGCTCCGCACGAGGAGAACTTACAAGTTTGTAAGACAAAGTTGTATTTGTCCCTTCAAACTGAATCAACGTTAATTATTCTAATTAAGGATTATGAAAACCGGGTTTGAAAATGTCCAGCAGTATGAGCAGATGGAACAAATGTTTTATTTTAACCATAGTTTTTTAACTCTATCAGACCTTTCAGCTCAGTTCATGCAATTACAAGCAAAAGACAGACAGAACTACAAACTGCATCCATACGGCAGGTACCTACGCATACCTATGTTAAAAACCTGTATTCAAAGTCGGGTTTAGGCAAACTACGATGATAAAAAGTACTAATTGAAAGACATAAAATGGTTAAAATAATCATAATTCATTCATTACAGTTTCTGTATATTACAAGAATGACATCACGACAGCCTTACGAAATTAGACCAGACTGTCTCCAGATAAGCATTTAAAATAATGTTGAATATAAGAATATATTATGAAAAAATAACACCGAAACGTGAATAGAAATAATATAAATTCCTTGCTGAAACTGGTGGTACTACTTTTCATATAAATTTTACTTCTGATTATCCTTGAGATAATTAGCAAGTGCTTGTTACACTTATTTTATGCATGACATGCGTCAAAAGAAAAGAAATGCCAATAGCAATGCATCGGATGAAGTAACGTTGGATGGAATGATAAGGTGTGTGGGTATTATTCCAATGTGAAATATTGCGAATCGTCATAATGAAATTAAGACAATTCGTCCAACGTGCAATGTAAAAAAAATTGAGAGTATAGGAAACGGGCAAATCAACAAATAGCTTTTGACTTTATGATGATGGTATGCATGAGCTTGATGAGGTACTATATCTGTACTACACGGGAGTCAAGTTTTCTTTTGCAGGTATATATCTGCCATAACGAAAAGAAGCAATAATAATAATTTCTCCATTAAATACGTAATGAATAAATAAATACTCCGAGTGGCCGGTCTAAAAAGTCATGTCGTTGTAAATCGTACAATCTCATATAGTCTCACAAAGTCTTCCAATCGGCTTACATGGGCAGTTATCTTTTCAAGAAAGCCAAAAAACAAAAAAAAAACTTGTCAGTCTCACACCTAGTCGAGCAGAGTGACGCAAATATTTTCAAAACTTGAGCGTAATTAAATGTATCAAGCTAATGTAATGAATTGCTGGCTGTCTTCCAGTAAAAACATTCCAATTGGATTTAGAGTGTTTTTTAAATTTTCCCCACTATACTTAGAGTAGAGTGTTCATATAGCCGACTTAGCCGAGGTCCTGAAAAGTAATTTTGCATGACGCGTCACAGCAAACGTCTTATCAGGAAGTTATTTAAGACTTTGTTTCACAACGCTGCGGTGTATGGTCCATAAGAGTGCATCCTAAATTAACACAGTTTTTTAAGTGCGAATTTCCTTCACTAACGTTCGAGGAGTCCCGTGTATTTTGAAAGCTATACGATCCAGTCCGGAAAATCAGCATCATGACTTTTAGTGTTTGAATCTTCTCCGGTCAAGTACTTGAATGATGTGATGTGAAGTAACCTACTTCTCACAGAATATCAACAGGTTTTATTAGTCAACTTCTAGAGTTTACCATCAGTCGAAGTAACATTTTTGTAACGGACCACGTGGCTGGTGTAGGAGTAGGAGTACCAACATGGGTCATGTTAGTATTTCAGTGTTAGGTTTAGTAGCGTCAATTGTGCTTCTTGTCCAAATTGGATTACACACGGAATTGTTACAGGGAAACTCAGGTTATTTCTTAAAAATAATTTATACATGAATTAAACCTTTTTTTGTATTGTTGAATTGGGACATGACATGACAGTGATTCAATGATTATATGAAATAAAGTAGGTAGGTCGGTGGCTAAAACAAGCAGTCCAAAAGTAAGCTTGATCTAGGCGATAGGATCTCAATTATTTAATGAAGAATTCTATGACAGGTCTGGCCTGACACACAGCCGCATAACGTATGTATATTTTGTCTCATGACACATGGCGATGACAATGGGTAACCTTACCTTTGCACATGAGAAAAACACAACTGGTGCAAACACGAAAATTAATGACGTGATAACCAATCTGTGTGAACCGGAAGGTTAGAAAACTGGAAACTCTTGAATGTCATTTATCTGCCGTTTCAGGAAGTATTTAATATGCATCACACGACTTCATTATTATTACTGGTCATGCAGTGGAGTGCGTGTGGGAGGTTTTAATTTATAGTTAAGAAGCTGGATGGAGATGGAGAGCCATATGTGAGGAAGGTTAATGCGCTTTTAGCATTAAAATTAGAATTTTGCAATAGGATATGGCAACGCGTATTTAGCGTACACGATAGCCGAAATGACTACAATTTTAGTGACATTTCGATTTCGAAAGGAAGTATGAATATCAAGACTTGACCTTGCATTTGATAATTATTTTTATTTTTCATAGGAACCCTGGATTCATCCAACGAGTCTGTGAACCAGTATATAGATGATGCATCTCAAAACTCTGATGTTGACACATTTTCTAGTTCTATTCTCTCAAGCATACGATCAATTGGTCGAAACAGGAGATTTCTTCCAAAACCAGCAATTTCAACAGAAGCGTCAGGCGTAGCAAATTCAAGCGATAAAATTACAGCAACAACAGCTGAAGTTGTAACAAGTTTGCATACGCAGGGAAGCGTGGTGGACCCAACAAAAACAACAAAGGCAAAGGGCGGAAATACTACAACCAATCCATGGGATGGAGTATCTCCAAATCTAATGATTGAAAGATTTTACACAGGAAATTTCATCGAGCCAAATATTCCATTATGCGAAATGAAAACTGGAAATATCACGCTTGTCGTATTACTTCCAAGTGCAGTTTACAACTTCCAACAACGTGATGCTGTCCGGAAAACATGGGGTTCATATGCATTGAGGAAAGATGTTGTGATTGGGTTCATGGTTGGTAAGTTGTCTAATGTTAACGCGTTCTCAAACCATATACATACATAGGCAATAGGCAATATGATGAATGAATGAGTCTCACAGGGAGTGTTGAAGCGAAATACCGAAAGTAAATGCAAATGATTGTGTGTTTTTATTCTGTGACGTAAGACGCACTTGCTGTGCTACAAACTGAATTGTTTTTCTCCACTTTGTTTTTTACAGGAAATCCCAAACTCTCACATGTGAATAATGATACTTTGCTGGAATATTTTCAAAAGGAAATGGAGTTGTTTGGTGATATAATCATTGCTGACATGAAAGACTCATACCATAATCTAACTTTAAAAGTACTGTACATGTTGGAATGGACAAGTACATATTGTAATTCTGCAAAATTTTTTATGAAAACGGACGATGATGTGTTCCTAAATGTACCACTGGTTTTAAACTTCATTTCTAAAATCAAGGTGCAAACTCAGAACCTACCTCTGTTTGTATCGGCGGTGGCATGTAAACATGTTACTTACATGTAGGATTTAAAAGCGGTTACATAATGCGAAATTCATGTTTCCAGGAAAGTGATTCAGTGCAACCAAAGATATACGGACATGTTTTTGAGGGTCATATGCCACAACGAAATACAACGCATAAACACCACGTAAAATATGATATTTACCCCCATGACATGAAATATCCACGTTTTTCTTCTGGACCATCTTACCTCATAAGCCAAATGGCCATAAGACCTCTTTTAGACCATGGTAAGCAGAAAAAAGGCGAAGCAAAGATCTCCCGAAAGTTCGGTCTGATTAGTACAAACATAATTTGTAGACTTAATTCCTATATATTACGTTATTTACCATATTGTTAGATTGGTCTTGTGTTGGTTTTGCTGTGATAATACTGATTTGGTTTTCTTTTTATGGCAGCTGTCCGTCTCCCACTTTTTAATTTGGAGGATGTGTTCCTGACTGGTTTTGTAGCATCGGATTTAAATATCCCGAGGATTAATGTGACACAGTTTCGCAACGAGATGGAAAATCCATTTAATATGCCAGCTTGTAGGCTCATAAACACGATAGCAGGCATGACTGACGGGTCCGCGACCCAAATTTATCATGTTTGGTATAATTATTTAATGGGTAGGTATTTATGTAAATACCTCAAACCTAGATAGTATTCACTGATTACTAGAATACGTAGGTATGCAAAATATTCGTGCATGTAATATTCTATTTTGAGCCCAAACGTTATATAATGCAATGTCATTAAGATAAGAATTAAAAACATAAATTACCTGGAATTAATAAAACATGACATATGGAGACTCCATTCATTCAGGTGTATGAAGAAACTTACATTTTTTATGCCATGAGTATTAGTGACATTAGCAGTGATGCTAAAAAAATACGAATCTGCATTTTGTTGGAAATTCTTTCCCTGTTTTAAAAACAGTCGTAGACTCTACAGAAGCGATTCTTTCCTTTGATTAACCATGAACATTATCTATTTAATTTTTCAAGCTTTCAAAGCTTACTTATAATTGATTGCCCACATGTTTGTCATTGCTTATTTATTTTTCCATCCAAACCGCTAAGCACAGTTAACAACCCATGATAAAGGCTATGCATCTTTATTGTTTATGTAGATACACTCTTATCGTTATGCAGTTGTATAATATTTATTTGCTTATTTAGTGATGTCGTCCTTGCCTTGTAATCGGTACATTGCTTGTAAATCTTTTTGTTCACATATTTTTTTCTTTGTAAAGATAGTCTACGAGTCGTGGTTATATCCGAGATCTGAACCCAACTCTACTCGAAAAGACCTTGAAATGTTTGTCTTGGTATTTTATTCTGAATTAGTCCGGTTTGCCAGTTGATTTACTCTGGAAATGTCAGACTTGTTTTGTTTGCCCTCTGATTTAAACCACGAGATAAAAACAAGATTTAACCTTAACAGCTATAAATCCAGATTATGCTGTTTGCTGTTCCGTATCATGAATTAACAGCACTGAAGATTAACCAGTTTTCCAGACATATAAATACCAGGGGGAATTTTCTGAAATGTGTGAGTAACCCGTTTCCTTTTCACTCTGGTCGTGCATTCTTTGTACTTTGACGATACCGTTAAGAGCAATCATGGGGCGTAGCCATTTCCTTACGCAGGGACTAATCGTCCTTGTTTCCATAATCTGCATTGCCCATTCTGCAAGAATTATGTACGACGCTTCTCTCGTTCCGGAGCACTGCTTGAAGGGAAAGGCAATCGAAGCAAATTACACCCCACGTGGAGACGAATATGAGATTGGCAACTTGACAGTATACGAAAGTCAAAACCGTGCCGCCAACCGTCTCCTCATTGCTATTTACGATATTTTCGGGTTATCCACGAACATGAAACAAGTCGTGGACAGCATTGCCGAATTACACGACTTCCGTGTTGTGATGCCAGACTTCTACCGGGGTGAAGTTTGGAACGCATCAAACTTTCCTCCAGAAGAGTGAGCCAACCTTCATTGTTTTAAACAAAAACTTATTATTATTTTAATAGTGTACGCAAATTTAATAGAATACTTATCTTTGTTTCTATTTCAGTCCTCAAGATTTACAGGATTGGCTTCAGAGAGTTGGAAACTGGGATAATAGAGTGAAGTATGACATCCAAACAGTTATCGGCTCATTCCAAGCCCGGGAAAACATTACTGAAGTTGGCATTTTCGGCATGTGCTGGGGTGGTAAAGTTGCGACTCTGGCTGCATCACAAATTGATGAAATTAAAGTAGCAGGACTTGTTCATCCTTCCTCTGTGCAAAATTCTGAGGCTGATGGAGTCAAAGCACCAATGTACCTCATACCAACAAAAGACGAGCCTGATATGGTACAAGTGAACATTAAATATCGTATCAAATCTATATTATTATATTGCAATGGCTTTAACCTCAAGTTTAATAACATAATCTTTCTGCGTTTTAGATCCCATTTTATGAAGTCTTACAATCCAAGTTTGGAGACAACTGTGGTCACAGACGAATGGACGACATGTTTCACGGTTTTGCTGGAGCAAGAGGAAACTTCAGTAATCCGCTGAATGTTCAGCGAGTCGAAGAAGTTATTGACATTTTAGGAATATTTTTCGATAAAAATCTTAGTAACTAGTTATTGAACGTCAATCAATATTCTTATTAATACGTAATGTCAATAAAAGTGTGCAATGGTTATAGCCTGCTAAACTACAAGATCAACCTGCGATATGTTACAACTTACAACTTATCAGTTTAGGCTTCATATGGAACTCTCTCGCAATGCCCCGAACACGTATCATAATTCATAATATTACATACCTAGTAGATAAATCAATCATGTACCCAAAAGGTCTACGTTTACTTCTTGGTCTCACTTATGTTGTAAAATGTACATTGGTAATATGGTTAATGTCCTTACTTACAACAAGCATACGAAATCCAAGCCTTGTCGGAAAAAGCTGTGGGAAAATGGTTACTTGTAAGCAAATTGACATGAAGAATACTGAATACGTTGAACAGATCATTGACTTTACCGCACACAGTGCGATACCCTTCAATAGCGTCTATAAAAATAGCGTTTGTGTTTTTGTTGCCTAACTCTTGCAGTCAAACGTTACGGTACTCAAAGATGATCTTCATATTATCCTAAATCTCTTCTTTGTTACCATCCTCAATTTAATGCAGCATCATAATATTTACATATAACGATACGTAGCTAACCTAACGTTCCTAGATTTTCCTTTCTGCCCGCGTCACGCAAGATAAATACTGATTGACCATGTGAATTTATAACTGTTACATAAGTAGCACTAGTAGCAGGAGGGCGTAGCACCTAGTACGTATATTAATAAGATTCGTCACAACCATGCCTAACAATAATAACAACAATATTCATGGCCTCATGGGTCGAATAGCGAGATCTTTCTTGGTAAACAGTTTTTTTTGTCAAGATTCGTTAATTCTAACGTGTAAACTGTTCATTGCAATTTCCACTGTCATTGAACTTGCATTTGACAACGTATTATCGTCGCCGCTACCACTCCTTCTGAATTATAAATTAGATATACCTAATAAGTTATGTCCCGTGATTATGCATTATTGATTAGCGGAATGATTGATAGGTGGGAAACCACCGGAGAATGCAAATATATATTTACATCCAACTTGTGTATGTGGGCAATTGAAAAAATGCTAGCGGATATTAATTATCTACTTCCTTAATATTTTCGTCTGAACAATAATTCTTGCTTCAGGGAAAGAATGATATGAGACGTTGAGTTGTCATTGTACTTCGTGATTTATGAAAAAAAAAATCTGTCTGCCGTCTGCATATTTCTTATTTCGTTGATTTTGACCGTAGTGTCAATGCCATCCCTATATATAAGCTGGAGGGTCTGTCAATCGGGTATCATTCGTAAATCAAGTTTAGTAGCAAACAGAGTTCTCGGTTTTGTTGAGTGAGTTCAAAAATGGTTCCGAAACGTGTCCTATTTTTACGACTAGCTTTTATGTGCGTCATTATCGTAGCGATTGTGGAAGCATTAGAAGAAATCGCGAAGCCTAAAAGTTTTTCTCTGAGTAATCGATTCCAGTCTTTCAAACCTTCCCATCACCAGCAAGCATCATGGCTTCCTGTCCAGGACTCCAGCCATATCCCTCCCTTCCAACCGAAGGCAGATGGGGAAAGCAACTTGTACGTTCCACTTCCGTACAATATTGACCACATACAGCAGTCCATAGTGGCCACTGGAGACGATCAGGCGAAGCCATTAATTGACAGTGAGGATAGACAAGGTCGTAGCTTAAATCACCACCATACTAATCACCACAATAATCATCATCACCACAATAATCAACACAATAATCATCATCACCACAATAATCAACACAATAATCATCATCACCACAATAATCAACACAATAATCATCATCACCACAATAATCAACACAATAATCATCATCATCATAATAACCAACACAATAATCATCACCACCATAATAATCACCAGAATAATCACCACCATCATGGTAATCCTCATTTTAATCACCACCATGATAACCCTCACCATCATCATCACGATACTTCTCATCACCACCACCATGATAATCATCATCAGTGGACGACAAGTTTTCGGTACCACACACACAATCCCTTAATTGATTTTAAAAATCATTTGGTGAGAAAGATGCTTGCCCTGAAACACTATCCAGCTCATCTATTTCATCACCAACCGTTCGGAACAGATTTCAGAAGATTTGGAAGCTGTCAGTACAGACCTTGCAGGAGTGTTAAGCATGCTATCGATTCATTTTTTAAGGCAGGCTTCTTTGGCTAAGCAGTAACAAGTTAATCCTGCAATTACACCACTAAGTCAGTAATTAGTGTTTATTAAGCCAGTTGTTGTTGATTATTATTAGAATAAACGTGAATTTGATATTTAATCAGTATCTTGAATCAATTATACGGCATTTCATGACGAAATTTCATCGCATCTTAAGCTAATGTTTGATTGGGAAGTGCTGCTACACACTGAAAATTCTCTTCAACTTTTCTCGTAAATCTGATGATGAGAATGTGATATTCATATTGTAAAATAAAAATGTTGCATCAAACACTTTCCTTATTTAATTGGTAGGTAATGGTTGTTGGATCTAGCATCTTCTCTGAACCTTTGTAAAAGTTAAATAAACAAACAGAAGTCGCATTACCAGTTGTATGGTATCTCTATACAAAAACATGCAATTCAGCTTCACCGAAAAGCTTGTGCGACTGATGTGAATGTGACTGTGAGGTAAACAGAAATTTCGCCAACGTTTAATCACAATCGCTTCAATCGCAGCATGTTTTTATTATGCAAAAAAAACAGATTACAGTTGCACTTGTATTGCAAGTATGCAGATAATGCAGTGCACCCTCACTTTACAAAATCATAAATCTTTGAAATTATTGTAATCATATACACCTACATTTTTACTTTACACATTTCACATTCTAGGAAACAAAAAAATAATATAAAGGCAGTGTACGAAATTTAGCGATTTAGGTTTATGCGAATGCGATTCAAGATGCATCTGTGACACAAGTCGGCATGTTTTTATGTTGTGTCTATCTTGCTCTTTCTACTTTCAATTTTATACGATTCCTCGTAAAAATAGAAATAAATAATAAATCAGACATTTTGACTCACTCACTACAATTTCCTGCTTCTTTGGTAATATGACTGCAAATTATGGGATTTGAAGATGACTTACTTGTCTGATAAAATATTACATACACGCGCTTGAAAAGGTAGGCCTGTTAAAGGCTTGACTTGACGGGATTGACGTGTTAAAAAGTGTATTTTATTAATCTTAAAAATCGACCAAACAGACGAAAGTGCTCGAAAAATGTGAGCTACTTTCCGGTTAACTAATATGTGTAATGCCTAAATTAACATGTTATAAGTATTTGAGATTCTTCGAGAATGCACACACACATTCGTACAATCCAGTCAGTCAGACTAAGGACATAATATACATAAGTATTATTTAAACAAGGGGTTCAACAAATAACAATAAATCATAAAAATGTACAAGAGATAAAATACTGGTAGGTTGTAAAATGCACAAGTATATTAAGTGGAACTTTTCCTAGTTTCATGGGACACCATAAGACTGGGAGAAACCGGAAGTGAACGAATTTCGTACAGGCTGAGCCCTATTGCCACCAAACACTCCAGCGCCACTAGAACCTTGAATCTTTCCAGCAATTCCTGCAGCAGCATCACTACCATCCCCATTCTTGTAGTTTATGAAAAATACTTCAGGTGCTGGCGGTTTGGTAGGTGGAGGGCCACGAATTCTGACATTATTACTGTTATCCTCGGGCTTCTTGACAAGAACATAAACAAGGGTCTTCTGTTCAGGTTGATTTGGGAGTATGACCTCCGTTTGCTGCGAAGAGGATTGACTGGGAGCCTTAATAAATATAATTTGATAATGCTTATCCGGAGCCTGTTGCGGTTGAATACGGCGTACTCGCTGCTGTTGTTCTGCGGGGTCTTGAGGTGCTACGAAAAGACTTATGTGACGGAATATTTTAGGCCCCGGAATGTCTGCTCCGATGGATCCAGGGTCGTTCCCTCTCAAGGCTCCATTATTATTTGCCAAATTATTTCGAAAACCCTGAAATCCTGTAGGTTCTCGATTCTGCTGATTACTATTGTAGTTGTTTCGATTAAAGCCACCGGAAGGCGGACCGTATGACAAGGGTGCCTCTGCCATAATTGCGGAAGTCGTGGCAAAGAGTGCTAACGATGTTACCTAAAAATTATGCACAGGAAGGATTATTATTATTTTTGCAAAAACATACTTTTTCATGAGCACCCTACATAAATCTCCATAATTGGATTCATTTACACCGTCCATGCATACGTAAGTCATTTCGCTGGTTCACACATGCAGCATGGAACTGAACCTATTTTGTTGAGTTACAATCATAAATATAGATCAAAAATAAAAAAAATACTCACTAAAATTCGTTCCATTTTGTCCCTGTATGCTACAGTGACAACTATCCGAGAAAATTCCACTAATTCCAAGTTTAAGTCTTTGAGAATCACTATACGCTCACCGTTTTTTAACAAGTCACGTTTGCCAGAAAACTCATCCAACCATTCACAAACTTCTTTAATGATGCTCAGGAAGATTCCTTCCTGTTCTTCCGTTCGGATGTGATGCACAATATAGAATGAAGAAAAAAGCTCCGGAAGGAAGACGTTTATATTGTTTGCCTGAACATGGCTGACTATGAACTTTGCATTTCGTTAATTGTTGACACATTATGGAATAATGAAAGAACAAAGAAATTGACAAGGTATCTCTATCCTCCCACCACCTGTCCCTGCACCACGTTGCCAGTTGGTATACGATGATGATGACAAGTCAACGACGCTACAGAATAAATAAATAATTAATATAATCTCTTATCTTCTATACAACTAATCGCATGCCTACTTATATAAGGCAAGAAACCTACTTTTGTAGGTACAAAAGTGTGCAAAAGTACACAAAAAGGATGTTAAGTTTCATTCAACATCATACCACTTACTCAGCGGGAGGAACACTCAACTTTCTCTGTCATATGTCAGTATGTCAGTTCTGGGTTCTCTGGTTGTATCCGATGATGTAAGAACGAATGAACAAACGAAAATGTCGCGCTATACATGACGATTTTTTATATGCATTCTTGCATTTTTTAACCCTATAAGCAAATAACAAGAGCTATTGACCACCACCACAGTACATCATATATCACTTATCATTGTATAGGAAAATTGCAATGAGTAAGAAGATGACGACAGTGAAGAGTCTTCTTATTCGTGTAAGAAAGAGGAGTGACCGGAAGGAAGGATTGTGGGTTAGTGTCTATATAGAATAAATGAATCATGTGGGCATTTCACTTAGGCATCATCAACCCTTTTGTTAATTTAATGTTACTAACAAGTGGAAGAAAGCACTTATTCACATGCAACATCATCCCTGATACATGTGACGGTCCCGGAATTTCCCATAAAATGGTTTATCAGCGAACATATAATAGGAAATATTAGTAGTCCCATATAGCACAGTACTTATACAGCATATCCTTTTTAGTTCCTTATATGTATCAACTGCTAATTAGTTGACGAAATATATCATATCATCATGTAATCACTATATCACCCTCATAGCAAAGATTCTCAGATACAATAATATGGCGTATTTTTTATTTTGAGGACTGACAGTGAGTAAAAAAATGCATTCATGCAAAGTGTTTGGTAATGAGTTTAGAAATTGAGTGTAGGCATGCAAAAACCATTTGTGAACCTTGTAAGGAGCACTATTATTTGTTCCTCCATTTCGGAATCCTGATTGACCACTTGGACTTTTTATGCATTTATTATGCATATATAGGCAATGTTTATAGGGAAACACACCTGACTGAATCCGTTGGCGATAATGATATTACTTGTGCCATGTACGATGAGTCCTTTGCCGTAGTGGTGGGGGTGAGGAAACGTGTATTAAATTGAAATTTGCTATTCATTTTGTGTTTCCTCCTGAAATATATATCATCAAGTCTCGTGTCAAAATTTCTTTGCGAAGGATCATCACCAAACTGGATCTATACTGTACTGTACAAGTACCAACAAAGTCTGCAATCAGTGAAGTCAAAGGCGAAAGGTGTTTGAAGATGATACATCTTTTCCTGTAATCAGTAACGAAGGGAAAGATTTAAATATATGCATTATACGCGATGTCTTAATCAAAAATATCAAAAGAGCCAGATACTAACACATAATTTTGGTGGTAAGTATTACATAAGGTGTGCCATAGCCAGAACATAAAAAAAGCCGTAATAACCTTTTTGTTGGGGGATCTGATTGTGAGACAGAGATAGCAAATCACAAAATAATTTGATATTTTTACTTTTAACGTACGGAATACGTCTGTCGGAAAATTTAGAAAGGGATAGAAAATAGAATGCACATTTTTGCGTTTTACATTTTGTCAAAATAATACAATCATATATGAATTAAATGCGCAATATAAGCTTAACGCAGAAATATTGGTACAGGTCACGTGTAAGAACTTTGATTAGTGAACACTTACACTCCGTTTATAATCGACACATGCCAGACTGGGATGCGGGTGGAGGAATTTCCAAAAAACAACAATAATCATCAGTTCATCGGGGTAAGAGGTCAGCTAAAAAGACAACATTTGTTTGAAGTAGGATGTAAAGTCGGAGCTTGATAATTTTATTGCCCTGTTAACTTCATGTGATTTGGGAATTTAGGAAAGACTGAAGCCATATATAGGTAAGCAAATCGTGATAAAAGGCTATGATTTAAACATCACCACGCATTATGCACAGTATTCGGATACGTACCCTGATATGGAATTGTCACTCAGTAATAGCGGACCAACTCTTCCTTAACAACTTTTCAGCTGCATCAATTTTCGAAAGTTACGATGTTTATAAAAATACAATGCAACGGTTTTTACAGCGGAACAGCTTTGAAAACTGGCTCATTAAAATTCATCCGCATCCTTTTAAATTGAAATTAGTCATTAATCAATTAATCCATATGACATACTCTAATTTACATTAAGGCTAGAAAATAACCACACACCACCACGCTGTTCTATATAATATGTATTCCCTCTCAATTGATAGGAAGGAAGGGAAGATCATAAATACCTATAATCTAAAAACTGAACAAAGGGCTGTATACAGGTTTGATACAATATTAATTATGATTCAAAATAAAAAAAACAAGGGGGTTTCTTGTGAATTTGATCGTGACTAAATTTTAATTGTGCCCCGATGAGATCACGTTGATTTGACGTAAGTATGACATGTCAGGTTTTTTGTAAAAGGTGCATTATTGTTTTCGGTTACTTTTCGCATCAAATTGTATGTTGACTGATGTGCTTGGGCTGTGTCAGCAATAAATAGTAAAAGTGAGCTAAAATGTACCGTGTAGCAATATATAGGCATGTACCATATCAAATAAAATAAATATTAATTTCTATCTGCACATCAGTATTCTGAAGTTCGCGTCCTCCTTGGTCGAATGATAGCATCAATTACGTGAATAATTGCTGGGCCAAGGTGTCTTTAGAAGACTGAAATTTAGATGCAATTAAAAATTGTAAGATGAACAAAACTTGTTTCTTAATGCCAACACAGAAACGTTTATGTAATAGCTGCTAAATCCCTTTTCAAAACCAGTAGGTAGATACATTTAAAAGCAATTTGAGGAATCCTTGTTAACTCGCATTTTCATCAAAGCTGACACGTACGTTGTTTATTGGGTGTCGATTTTACATAATATTTGAGAAAGATAGCGTGTTCGTAGGGAGTATTTGAATTGCCCAGTAAAGGTTACACATTGAAATGAAATAGTGGAAAGAATGGGTAGATTATTATTATATGATTCACGCATCCAAATGTGTGACACGAACAATGGCAAAATGAGTTTAACGCTTATCACACCACATGAAACAATCCAAACAATACCACCTATTCAATATTTACAAGTCGATTAGTTCATGCAAAAATGGAAAAAGGACTGGGTTCTGGGTTGCGCACACTTGCACATTGCACATCCATCCATTGAAATTCAATGTAGCCATAAGCATTAAATCATCATGATTGCACTAATCGGACAGAACAATGTATGCTTAATATTTAGGTTAATAAATAAATGGTAGTCAGTGTCAGCTCATCCTGTAACTTATTTAGTGTGTGACCTGAGGTAACCAATCCTGGATTGAATATCATCGGATAATGTTCGTGACTTGATTGCAAACCAAACCAAATGAAAAAAACCTTCGTTTAATTTAACGGAAGCAAGCCACGGTTCACTGGTGATGTGTAGGTATGTGATCTGATGCAAGTGTAAGCTACTATACACAGTATTGTAAGTTAGTCTGCGTCTGCACAAGGCAAGGCGACGAAATTACTTTACGCATCCATATCCAAATTTTGCCTCAGGTGAGGATTTAGGTCGACATAATAATCATATTCATTTAGTCTTCAAAGGAAACGAACAAAAGATCTGACAATATTCAATCATATAGGCAGGCATTACGAAAAGCTCCTGTCGCCGCACACCCCCACCGGCTTTGAAATATACTATTACTATTTACTATACTATACGAAGCTACCGCGCGCTCCAATATGACCAGCAATCACCACATCATCATCGTGATAATCCAATTGATAATCCATCGTGGGCTATGGCAGGTCATGTGATAATTAATCACGGGTAAAATTGTTCAGTCAGGACCTGCGATTTGAAAAATGTCTATTATCACTTGTCCCAAAGAGCTTAAGGTTGTTTGGTGGGTTCCCATTTATTTTTGACTTGACATCAAGCCCAATAATCGTCGTTTATTGCTTGCGCCCTCTCGTCTTGTAAAAGTTTCGATATTATGATGCTGAAGAGACACGCATGCCATGTACGTCACATTTTTACAATTCCGAGATGTGTACGCTGCAGTCGGCTAGTTAAATAATATTCGAAAACGATGCTTGAAGGTAACATACATCGTTATTGATTGGCATACCATGTTGGATATGTATATGCCGTATGCAGAGAGATGCGTAACAAACCAAATGTACAATTTTCGAAGACAATAAAGTTTTTTTCTAAAATCAAATTCATAACTTTGGTTATCAGCATAATCATGATCAAATACTATAGTATAGTGTATTGGGTTATTTGAATGGTAAAAATATAATAAACTACGGTGATGTTAATAATATTACCACTTCTTTATGTCATCTATTGATCCACGACGTGCGTGGCAAATATATACATCCCCCCTTCCCTTCCCTTTTACAACCGAACGTTAGCACATGTACACGTATCAGTCACGCTGTGTTAGGGAGAAATTAGCAGGGGAATTATCGTATGCTACGCGGCATTGTTCTAAACATTACAATGCGCATGCACACATGTGCTATATGATATGCCCCTCTATAACCTGCTGCTGCGGTCAGACAAGGATCACTTCGTCAAGTCTCCTTACTATCGGAAACCGTCATCGAGAGTATATAAACTCACGTGTGACCTGAGAATGGCATGCAATCATCTTCTAAGCTCTTACAAAGTTACAAGCCTGATCAACTAGCGAAGTTCCGCTTCATACTTTTTTCAATTTACAAGGTAAATGGATTTCAAAAATTAAGATTTTCCCCGAATTATGGGGATTTTTGGTGAAAAATAGTATATATTTTACTAGAAAAGGTGGATAATTATTTTGAAAACCATTTTTAATGTGATTGTTGAACAGATGCGTGCTCTTATTGTCTGTGTTGTTTTGGCCCTCGTGGTGGTCGCCGCTATGGCTTTGCCATACCCACAGAACTTCGATGAGGCTGTGAAGCAAGCTCAACAAATGAGCTTGATCCCAAAGGGCGCCGTTGTTGATAGGACTTTCTCTGGAACCCAGGTGAGAATTTCGGAATAATGGCAATTTTGAAAGCAATTAAAAAACTACTTTTACCCCGATAATAACTCATTTCCACGTGTGCAAATTATTTTGACTTAGGTGGCTTACTTCCAACTCGGACGCAACGACCGTGTCAATGGTGGAGATCTCGCTCAAGCCCTTGACGGAGTTCCAGCCGAAATCATTGCCAACTTGGAAGCTCAAATTGCTAACGCTCAATAAATTCTAAACGAGTTATTTTAAAGTAAAAAACCAAACATCACCTTAGTCATTTTTACCAACAAACCACAAATTTTTAACAAGAAATGGTATCCTCAACAAGTGTCTTTCATTTTTTATATAAATAATTCCCCACAAAAGATTCAAATTGGGGAAAAGTCAAAAAAACGTAAAAACTCAGCTACAATCAATCAATATGCCGATTTCACAATCTGCATTACCCATGCATCCTCATCATTTGTTCCATTGAATTGTAAGAGAACAGAAAAAAAATCAGAACTTTTCAGAATACATCACTGATAATTTTGCTGATAATAATCAACGCGAGTACAATTTGTATTCGAAAGTTATATTTTGAAAGGAAAACAATAAAAGTCAAACGTCCAATATAAAAGTATAAAAAACTTGCAATATATTTCTTTCTCAAATTGCCTCTATCCTATCATTTCCTTGAACTTCCTATAATCTTTTCTTGCAACTGATTAATTTGCACAATTCATTACAATTAGGGTACAAAATGGAATAGTGCATTGCACGACAATAAGTGAAATTAATGAAGTACCTATATATATTCAGTTTTTTGCACATTTCATAAAAAATATGACTTGAGAACGGGGCATGTACCACGATTTCAACGACCCCTCATCCAATTCAGCGTTTCAACGAGCCTCATTGTTGTAATCGTGTGTACAACTGCACTCCAAAGTCCATTTTAGAATACATATACTCGATCTAATGTCGATCGTGCAGGTTGCAACTGTTGCAACATCTTCCTTTCCTAGAATCTAATTGTATATAAAACGGCAAAGCCACTTTCCCTCCCAATTGAATTGATAACTACTTTTTCATCATGATGATTAATAAAAAATAGGAAATATTGTCCAATGCATCGCAACGCGTTTAGGATAGAGCTTCTGCATGTCTCATGGTAGCGTTTCCTAACTAAAATGCACTCGACTCAGGTCTAATCAATCAAACATGTTGAATGTAGCACAGCATAATTCATAAAGTCATGATGGACATCGTAAAAAGAATATATATTTTTCAAGTAAAGGCAAAACCAGATAAGTCGACATTTATAGGTATGCACACTTGGTGCATTATGCATTCATAAAATTCAAATAAAACACCCTCTCCACAACTTCCATTCGTAACTTTAAAGCGTAACGGTTCCCCTTTTATTAAGAATACAAACAGGGATTATTATGGTAATTCTGCATTGTATTGGCTACGCATATTATTTGTTGTGTGTTCTCTATGGAGTATTTGAAACGATGCATTACAAACAAGGTACCTATATAAACTACATATAATTCAACCTTTTACAGATTCCATCAGATTGAATGACAGCTTGAAATTGAATCTTCATGCATAAATTAACTATTGGTCAGTAATTTGCATATGATTATATATTCCCTGATCATAGTGATCAATGTGATTATACAGGTGATGATGAAGATTCCCAGGCGTTACGTACGTACGTAGTGGAAGTGTTACGCAGGTAAAAATTTATCACAGTCGCCGTATCACAAAAAGCAACATAATGTGTGCTGTGTGTGCAGAAAGTAAAAACATTCTCAATTTTTTGCTTTGTCATAGTTTATTACAATTCCTAGCCACGAATCCTGGGAGCGTTGCATCACCTTCGTATTCGTTAACAGCAGCAATACTGAATGTGACTATTTGTTAATATTATTATGTCGCTCGTCGTTCTATGACTGTATCTCGATGTACACAAAAAAGCGTCATCTGCCTTGTCCAAAACTCATTTGCATTTTATTACTTTTGAATCATTGAAATATAGGTTGTTACAACTCCTGTTGTGTGCAACCCTCGCAGAAGAAGACTCTCTGTCTGAATAAGGGCACCTTCTTTCTTATGCAACCCGAAACTTGTAGATATTGTTTTCTTCTTGTAATT
This sequence comes from Dicranocentrus wangi, assembly GCA_036850665.1. Lineage (NCBI taxonomy): Eukaryota > Metazoa > Arthropoda > Collembola > Entomobryomorpha > Entomobryidae > Dicranocentrus > Dicranocentrus wangi. The sequence goes on along the minus strand of JAANSN010003232.1, from coordinate 1,186 downwards.
ATAAGTAGGTGGTCATATAATGCAACAAGAGCGTGTTACGCGGTACGCCAAATTGCTAACCCAAAGAATCCTTTTGAGTGAGATGACAACGACGGCGATAGTCATGTGCATCTTCGCTGCGCTGCTGCTGGTTTGACTTCCTTCTCCCATTCACACACGAGTCCACATTCGCAAAAATCGTAGATCGTAACGCATGCATGCGCCATATATGTAATATGCGAGTACAACTATAACCATATTTATTTATGAGTATCATGAATGCGACGCGAGCTTTGTTTACGTCTTTATGCAGTTTTGTTTGTTGATTTCACTTTCATCGTGGCAGTCATGAGATGCAAAATGCAAACCATAAACAAAATATAAGTCCTTCCGACTTGTTTGGCCTGTTTTCCTCTCTTTTGCTCTCTGGGTTTGCATATAATTTTGTGTGTGCTACATGATGAGGAAGAGATTCCATATATGTAGGCATATTATATTGCTTCCTTGCCGATAGCTTCATTCCTCGCATCTTATCTATTATGTATGAATATTATAATCACCTATATGACTTTAGTTAGTTCAACACTTTTGCGATTCTTGAAAGTAGAGTGGCAGTGCTCAGCCAGACTGTGCATTTTATGGGATTTTAAAGAGGTAAATGATTATTGGCTAGTTCCGATTCATTATGCAAAGAGAACCCAGTTGTGTAACAAGAATATTATGCGTAGTAAAAATCAATATATGTGTCGATTGTGGTAAATAATCGGCTTTATCACTCATTTAAAAATTGTGTGTTACAAATATCATTTAATAAAATGCAAATTAAATGAAATGAAAGGGTTAAATTGGGAAAAAAATCACAGTGTACGCGTAAGGGAAGCATATAATATGTAACTGCGCTCGTATACAAAGTAAAAACGATACGAAATCTTTGTTGCGCTTGAGGTAGACGAGTACAAACTGATGATTGGACGTTGCTGCTGTAAATATCAGTTTAAAAATATATACGAAGCAACGTAAATAGCAATTACCCACCTCCTGCTACATGTATAAAATTCTATATATTATGTAATGAGCATTTTTACTGAAAAACGAAATGAAAGCAATGTAAGAGAGAAAACAGAGGGGTGAGAGAAACAGAATTGAGAAATACTTGAAATTATATATATATAGATATTCTATACAGAGAGAAGACGGAAATGGGAAT
>JAANSN010003231.1:0-19575 GCA_036850665.1 Dicranocentrus wangi | reverse complement strand
TTTCAGTGGGAAACATCTATACCACCTCAATTTTTTAGCATCACACCAAGTCTTAAAATATGGAGGAACATTGGGAAAAAAGAATGGTTAAAGAATATAGTGGCATATACGATCAAAAGCTAAAGGTAACACGAACGAACTATGCTAAGCCACGTAAATTGCAGGGAAAGATATCGTGACGTGCATGGCAGAAATGTGGCATGGCGCAATATTTTTAATATGATGTAGAAACGCTATATATTTCTACGTAAATTGGGATTAATTGTTAATTTGGGGAATTATATTATTTTGTGTTTATTTGCAGACGGAGGTTTGGGTTTCCTGCTCTACATCCTCCTTCTGCTATTCATCATGGGGTTCATTATCTTGGAGATCTGGCTTTGTTGTGTGCTTATTAGAGCGACCACTGAGGTACGGCGATAGATCATCTTACCTATCCACTCACATTTATTCTATTGCAAAGTATGATATCTAGCTAGTCCCTTACTACACGCAAAACTATAAAAGGACTGCTACTTGCTACATACATAGGAGCTACACGGGAGCTACTACGAAACTAACTCCATCATTCACGATTTACAATCAGATTAGACTATGTATCTACGACGAACATTATAGATATCATTGTACCAATCTGGCTTTTCCACGTACTTTTTAGTGACTTCGAAGTGATTTGATTCATTCGCAAAAATCAGCTTTAGTTTGCAGACCATACTGCACAACAATATTTAAGACTGATCTGACTGATACAAACTAAAGCGCAATGCTATACGAACATGATCACGCGCAAGATTTACAGAAAAGAACATGTGCGTAGACAAAGGAGAGTACATGAGTTGTAAAATGTATATTATTATTAGTGAGTGGTGGTGGTGGTGCTGTGATTTTGTTGGGGATTGTGTGCTGTAGGCAATGGCATTGCAATTGCGAACAATCAACTGCATGCATGCATGTGTATCAATCATACCTAATCAAAAATCAGAGGCAACCACATCATCTACTGACTTAGACCAGGTACCCGAGTGCGCCGCGTAGAAATGCTGTGTAAACTGAAAGTTATAACAATATCGATGTACAACTGAAAGCTTGAGAACAACTCAATTTCATTCAACTCTCTAAATTTTACTATACATAATTTTGAATATCAGCACAAATTCAATCAAAATTCGACAGAAGAGCTCCACACAATTAATATTAAAACGTAACAATGCACAAATAATTTCATTCTAATAATGCGGCGAATTACGGTTTACTAGAGCTCTGACTCTGTTTGTAAAAGGTGAATGCGGCGATATAGATGGCCAATTGGGCAGGAGGGGAGACGGTGACGGTACTTCAATGCAATAGTCAATTTTTGTTTCATCTCCAAATTAGTTTCAAATCAAAAGTTCATCAATAAGAATACATTTAGGTAGTGTACTTTTTTATTGTTCATTGATCATTTAAAATAACCAGTCGTCACAGTCGTTGTACTCGTGGTTAAGGAATGATAATGCCTACATATTATTATATTATGCGATACAACGCAATTTAACGATACCCGTTCGGATATTGACGTAGCCAACGTCATGGATGTATTTGAAATATTTGAACTCGCTGAGGAGGAATGCATACAGAAAGAATACCAAAGGGAGAACATCAAGCACATGGAGGACTTTCATATTTTTGTTAGCTTATTAATTTCATTATTACATAGGTAGTTGGAATGTTAAACCAATCAGACATTGCGAATGAATATGTGCGCAGAAGAAATGATTTTGCAGGATTATGGAGTATCCTGCATAGTGTCGTTTCTTGGTATTTACTGTCCCTACTTTCTCAGTTTGGGTGCCTTCAATTTACAGCCGCGTGTTGTTCCACTGTTCGAGCGTGTCCAGGAGAATTAGGAACTGTTAAGAAGTCTAATTTTTGGGGTTAAGATTTTGAATTGGTTGAATATTAAACTAACCGCCAAAATTATTCATTTCCTACAGAAAAGACCAGAATTCTGCAGTAAGTGGATAACCTGGAGACTGTCGCTGCTAATGCTTACCTACATTGTGATACTTACTGACGTGGCTCAGATGCAAATCACCGCCACCGACTTGGTAACCCAGCCGCTCAACATTCTCCGACTCTATTCCATCCTCGCGGTTCATCAACTTCGCAAAAAGTTGTACAAAATGCACGGGAAGCTCGTGTACCTGAGGTGAGAGCTGGCGTTGGGAGAAAAGAGGAAACAGGATGATATTACAAGTGGTGTACAAAGTTGACGCTCTATAACTTCTTCATTCTTCCTTTCCCTGCCATCCATTTTTAACGTAGATGTAGATCCGTTCCGTGGACTACTCCATTCTTAATGTGCTATTATTACAACAAAACTGTTTACAATTGTACTGCAGCTTGGAGCTATGTAATTGTGCTGCAATCGTATGGAATTTAAAGATTGATGTGTTGCCACCATTCAATTTAATTGTTGTACACTTACTATTAGGTAAATTGTTTTTTGGAGCTCCTTGTTTCGTGTCACTACTGTATTGCTGGATATAGTGGATATATTATAATACCCGTTCAGATACGCTGTATGCTATTTAAATCAAGTCCTACAAAACATGTAAATAATGTATTGCTCTATAATCATGTACATAAAACGATAACAATCATAATATTCCGAGTCATTCACTATTTAAGTAATACACATGTAGTAATACTACTTAATTATAATAATAAGGTACAACCTATTAAAAGTGATCGCAGAAGCTAATAAAATCATCATAGTACGCAAATTATCCAGGTTCGGTGCTCTTCTTACTGTAAATCTGCGGTCAATGAGGGAGTTGCGGTCGCGACAGCGTATAGCGTTGTATTGGTACATAATAATCCATGCAGATTGCAGATACACAACTTTATACGTAATTCAAAATGAAACCGGTTAGATATACATGTATATCGTTTGATAGTGTGTTCAGAATCATTTGTTTTTTAGAGATTTGTTAAATTTATTAATAGCCGGAGCCGCTTTGAAGAGGACAGCGTTTAAAGGTTTGCTCTCCTCCATGTCGTGCTGCTCCTGTTCGTCGAGTTTATGCTTAATGCTAATCAGCGTCGACGGATCGCTCATCATGGCGTCATGGATTTCCTGGAGGATTTCCGAAAACACGACAGGATTTAGATTTTCTCCTAGCTTGCTTAGCATAAACCAGTCTCCGTACGAACAGTTAATTTTGTCATATGATGAAAAGGTGTAGTGACGAACACGGCGACGGAGTAGAAGTCTTCGCAGCGGCGGTATCGTTACAACGAACAACCTGTACACCATGTTCAAGATGGAGAGGGCTGCCAAAGCGAGAAACCAGAACCAGAGAAAGATGTAGATTTTTTCGTTGAGGATATTGATAGGGAGCACGCAGAGCAAATCATATTCCATTGTTCCGAAAGCAACCCCTCCTGCAACACACGAATACTCATTGACATAAATATACAATATTAACTAGAAGGTACCTATATATTTAACCAGTGCTGCATATATGTATTTGAATTCAGACCTGTGGCAATCCGACAAGCGGTTACTGTTGGGAAAACTCGGGCCAACTCATCCGACCGCTGGTAAGGATGCTTCTGATCTGAGAGAAAAGAGCTGGAGCCCATACGCGGAAAATGAGCCGTTGAGGAATCGGTCTGTGACAAAGATTTGTGTTATCACATTGGCAGTATTTAGCAATTCACAGAGGATGAACTGCGTGGCGTACATGGTGTGATGACCCGCGTTTGGGGTGAGGTACGCCAGTATAGCTTCCTTCTGCTTGGCCATCTTATCATCGTCCGCCATGATAACCTCCAGGTTGAGGTCGGACACGAGCATCTTGATCCTTCCCTTGTCCCACAATTTCCACAACCAGTACGGAATGTAAAAGAGTCCCGACTGGAGAAAGAGCACTAGCCAGACCCATTGGTAGTAGGTGTGGTATATTCTAGCAGAGTCGTCTTCCACCGGGGGACGTATTCCAGGCGGAACTTCCGACTCCTCCACGGCTTCGTATCCCCATTTGCCATCACTAATTAGAGCAGCCCTTGTAAATGTGGAGTGGATCCAACAGTACTTGTCTGCTATAGTTTTTATATCATTGCTGGAGATGCAGTCAATCGGATCCCCCAAATACTGGCGTGAAGTGACGAGTATCGACAATGCCAGGAGGATCACTACAGTCACTTTTGCGTGGAGAACGAATACGGGATTGGTGATGTAGACTTTACGTTCATTTACCCTAACCAGGTCTTTCAGATTCTTCCATATGTCAAACATTTTAACTTTTTTCTAATTATTGAAAATCTATCGAAAGTAGAAGCAAATTATTCAGGAGTGTGGTAGGTAGCATATCGACGATGGAATTGTGTCACCCGGCTAAAGGCACCCAACAAAGAGTAAAGACGCACTTGACTTGTGATATCATATAATAAACTCTCATTTAACTAATAACTGCACTCTTTGGCGAACACAAAATGGCAAACATATCGTTTTATGACAATTTTCAATATTTTCAATATTGCATAATGTATATATTCTGCTACGCTTTAGTTTAATCTTTGACTTTTCACAGGAGTGTGAGTGAATACACTGTATTCAAGGCTCAAGTTAAAATGTAAAGGCAATTTGGCAAGTTCGAGCGCTGCAATTCTCGTCCACAGATATTATTGTGTACACCCTCTCCATAATCGCTTTTTAATTACTTAAATTATGCAAAATCTGGTGAGAGCCATCATGAGCTCATAAAGAGAGACTGACCACTGTCTCTAGCGTCCTCCGGATTCTTAGCGCAGGTTCAATCACTCATCTCTCGTCCACCCTAATGCTCCGTTATGTCATTCCCATATTTGGCGAAATCGTTTATTATAATGTACTTCATAAGGCAAACTTATGAGTATCTCAATTATAGTGAGGGCCGTTGAAAAAATAGAGTGACCAAACATGGTGTCGCGGACTAAATTCCAATGTTATTTGTACTTGCGGTTCTGTGTATCAAGTATCATGTCATTTTTTCTCACTCCTCACTCGACATCACGCATCATCTTCACTCCCTCAATATTCACTCACACTACACACTTTTGTTCCTCGCCTTCACATTCACACTGCACGCGTTGGTTTCTCGTTCAGTGGAGTGGAATCAGAAGAGGATCCTAGAATGGCACTTTGGCATGTGAATGATAGTGTCAGGCAATTTGCAGAGAAGGAGCAGAATCTGCTGCACTTAAGTACTTGTATATTTAATTTAAGACCTCTTTATTGCGCCTGTCGGGTTGGGAAAATGTGAACGAACGGACTGAGGAGCAAACGATCTATTTATTTAGCACTCCACTTGTACACATGGCCAAGAATACATGAGCTAATGTGTGTACATAGAAAACAAGATTATTGCAATGAAGTGAAATATGGAACGGGACCGTCGTCGTCGCGTCGTCCTTGTTGAGAAAAACTGAATAACAAACCCCCAAACCAGTTAGCACTTGGATGCAAGAAGGCGTCAACGAAGCTGCGAGTGTGTAGAGAGGACGATCACGATGTAATCCCCAATGTAAAAATCCACCAGAGTCAATTTCTCTTTGCGTCTAAAGCTTTCAACAACAAATCGTCCCTTGTGAATTTTCCACTCAGCACCTCTAGCTCCACAACTGGATTTAAATATAAAAATAGGGTTTTTACCACGCACAGGCTGAACAATATTATTGAGGAATGGTTATGCAATTAAAGTGTGAAAACGGGCAACTGTGTGCAGGCAGATGAATATTGTGGGTTCTTTTCTTGAGAGCGCCACAGCACAGTCATCATCACAGCCTTTGCAGCGATGAGTGAGGCAAGAGAACAAAGCACTGCACTCATGAGAAACCGACGCGGATGGCAACACTGGCAATTTCTGAATCAGACTGATTGACTCGTCCCCAGTTGTACTTAAAGGAAATGGATCAAGCCAAGCTAAGTAGAGCCGGGCAGACTGCATCAAAATGGACGCTTCACGAGGTCTTTAGCGTATTCTTATTTGGAGACGTGGGTATGAAAATGAGCTGGACGGGACGATGATGGTGGGACGTGCTGAGTAGTCCTTAAAATTCTAAATCCCTTCCAGCAAGAAACACCACTACTTGTATGTAACTTCAACAAAAATTTACTTTGCACTAGCATCACTACTACTCCCAAATCAAATCCCATTTCCACATTTACAATGATGCCAATGCACGCATTTGACGCAATAACGAGGGATGGGATAAACAAGCGTCATTCTCATGGCACATAGCACATTTTGTGCTGTTACAGTAAAAAGTCTTGCGGGGAAGATTGATATATGTAGGAAGTTGTCTACTACTACTCCAGTCCAACTCCAGCCAAGTTCCTCAACGCAGCCACGACGATGATCGTAAGGGTGTCGTTTAGCATCTTCCAGAACCGCATGACCGCATAAGCGAATTTACCAAAATCATATAATCACCCTTCAAGTCGTAAAAATGGTGATTGAACTCGTAATATTAGTGAACTCACATTGTCAGTGTGATTCCTTCCTATGTAATCATCATCTCAATTGATGGTTATGTCCTTTCTGGGCTAGAGACAAAGACATTTACCAACTGTGTCTGGCAATGCTCCGTTTCACACTTCTTACCAGAAAACTGTACTCATACACTTCAACTGCCTATCTGATCAAGTTGAAGTCACAGACCACATAACACTGCTTTTTCACAAGACCAATTTATGTAATCTCGGGTTAAATAAACGCATCAAAACTCGTTACTTTCAACTGATTCTTGTATTTGCTGATGATGTCGATGAGGAGTCAAATTTCCTATTTGGGTGTTGTTCTTCATGTTATTCCCAATTACAGTTTTTTTGGCCCTCCCACACTGCTACAACATTATGGTAATGATGTGAAATGGGAAGAAAGGTGATGCTTGGTGGAGGGATTGCGAGGAGAAGCTTTGTTTTGAGATGATGGTGCTGGTGAAACTGCAGCAGAAAATAAGCAGATGCAAAAATGCAAAATAAAACAAAACTTGTTGCTTCGCTCTCCCTTCCTCACTCACTAGACTATAGTCAGGAAGACCAGGACTCGTGTGTGGCACTCCAAGAGCTCTCCCTCATTTTGATTTTTAACTCTCTCACACGCCCTAACCCTCTGTAAATGGGTCTATGGCACTTTAAAGTCGGACATGCCTCGAGCAAGAGTGGAATAACAGTATCAAAACATGTACGGAAACTTCAAAAACTCAATCGTAAAAAGTGGTAACAAAAAACCATCACATTGCCAAAACCTTATAGTCCGTCAGTCAAAACAAACATGGCATAGGTATGTATGCTTTGTATGAAACAAGCTACTACTCATCTATGTGTAACAAGACTGTCTGTGGGAAGGTGGATTCTGTTTGAAACTCTCTAATATCGAAATGATATCAATGGGATGGGATTCATTTGAGAGGATGGAAGGGAGACGGTAATGTTCTGCTAATGTGTGGAAACAGCGCTAGTTCATTCGTTCACTGTGGCGTGCTTGTTGTCAAACAAAGCTTGACTCAGGAGTTTGACGCTACTTTTGAATGTGGTTTGCTGTCGACCATTCACATTCAATACTGAAATGCCTAGTGCAAAGTGTGTCGGAGAAGTGAACTGAGCTAGTGAACATAGAAAATGAATCGTCAGCGAATGATCCCAGTCAACGAACAATGAACTGAGCCTATTTGGCTACTCTTCTGATACTGGTCCTTCTGGTTATTTCCTTCCGAAATGTCAATGCAATTTCTAAAAATACATTCGTCGAGCGTGACATCGGTTAAATAGTGCGCATTAGTAGTGTAACATGGTAGAGTGGCTCAGTTTGCATAGAGTGCGAGTGGCGAAATGGTTGCAGTTCTCTTCGACTTGATTGTGCATAAACAAACATTAGTCATCCACTGTCAAGGTTGGGTTTATGATGGTACACATGTTCGTCCGCCTGTCTGCCTCATTTAAGATCCTTTGAATTTCATCCATTTTGCTGTAAACTATAATACATTTAGCCATTGCTCATATTTTGTCGCATGCTATTTAAATGAATTTCATCTGCAACCCATGAACAAATAGATCCCATAACTGTAACGTGGAATAGAAAGGAATATAATATTTTACAAGAATAAGTAAAAATTAAACTTTCCAAGCTTATGCACTAGTTTCACTAGTCATCATGGGTGAGTTTGTTCCAATTACAAAGATTAAGGAGGAATCAGCATCGAATATGACAATGGAACATTTTAAAAAGGGAGCATATACGAGAAAAACTTGCAACTTCTTCTATGCAACATGAAATCCTCAATATAAGCCCGTGCATTATATGGGAATTATTAAATTAGCCCAAGCATGTAAGACCATTGATTGCACCCAGCAGCAGCAGCCCCGTCTATAGTCATTTTGTAAGTTTAAACAAATGCGTAAATGTAAGTACAATGCTTGCAAAAGGCATTATATTTTTACAAAAATTGGGACACGGGGAAGAAAGTAAGGCATGACATTCTGCTCGTTGTAATCCTGTGAAAGATGTGATGTGACTGCTCCGTAGGTCACGCATTCTTTAAGCTCTCTACACAAGCACCCCCGAGTCGCACACATCTCAGAAACTATCTAATGTCCCATGTATATAGTGTTGTATATCTGCATCCTCCACTCTAACACACACCCACAACCCAACGACACGATGTATATCCTTCTGTCTCCGTTTCACAAGTCTGCGTGGCATATCCCAGGCAAAAATGATGTAACATGTAAGTAAACAAATAAAAATATTTTATATTTGCAAGAAGATGTGAGCCATGATTTATGTTGTTTTGCAGTTGTACGAAATGTGTGAGGTACGATGTACGATATGAATGGAACAAACTTGCCCTAAATTCGCTTTCCTTTGTACAGTTGCACTGGGCCAGAAAGAAGCTGCCAGACACATTTTATCGTCAGTGATCCAGTCTAGTTCATCCATCCCTTCTCTCTACGCTCAACGTATGTGTACGGCTGTGCGTAGTGTGCGGCAGTGACGCCAATATGGGGCACTAATAACGGTCTGCTTGGGATTTTGTCCACATGAAGCTCAGAAGCCTTCCAATAAACTTAAAGGAGGACAGCCTGTGATACTGGGAATTGGCAATGTTATATTGTAGCTTAATAAGACTTTTACTAATTGTGACAATTTAGGATCAATATTATTCACGGAGGCAAAACTCAAAACGGAGTGTACTAAAGTTTTTTCTGTTATTGTACATTATCACCAAGAATAATTTCACCAAGTGCCAGGTAAAAACTTTAAAATTTAATTTTACTGAAACTCATTCGCGTTACCGCACGCCTTTTATACCAGCGCGGGCGGTTTCTTTGCTTCCAAATGAACGTATTAATAAATACGTTCGTCACTTTCTTCGAATCGAAACAATACGTGAGAGGAGAACCAAGAGCAATTGAAAAATGGTTGGCGTTTGCTTCAAATTTGGATTTTACGGTTATACGGCCTGGATGTTAAAGTTTTGCCTGGGGTATTGAGATTTGGTGATATTTTTGGGGTTTATGGAAAGGTATTGCCGTCCGTCAATTCCACGGGTTTCAAAAACCACATTTTCAGAAATTTTGTAACATAATTGTTGGATGACCCTGCAAAGAAAGGTACCATTATAGATGAAAAGTCATGTGTAAACCCAAATTACTTTTTCACTGACTTTGTTCACTTCTTTGAATTCTCCTTGCATTGTTTCGGAGCAAAGAAAGGGAAACAAATTTAATTGTTGAGGTATGGAAGCCGCTGGTATAAAAGGAGTGTGATAACGCAAATGCGTTTCAGTCGCTGTAAAAGTCTTCTTCAGTCAAATATTTTAAACTTACCTGGCACTTGGTGAAATTGTCCTTGATGATAATGTACAACTAAAGAGTTGAAATTTACGAAACTTGGAATATGTGGAGACGTCCTGTTCAAATAGGTAAATGTATTCCGTTGAACTGTAAAGATTAGTACACAGAGGGAAATAGTGATTTTGCAAGGAACCCCATGAACTGAAGGACTGGAATAGATACTTTTACTACTGAATTCATATAATTGTTGAAATTGAAACACGATCGTAGTTTGCATATTGCGTAATCATGGAAGGATGTTTTGTGGTTACATTTTCATTATAACATTGAATCGAGCTTAAATATTTCAGCTTACACCACATGTTTAATATCCATACATACTACATCCGTTATGTAATGGAAACGGTTAAATATTTTACTACTTTACCATTTTACTATACCGCCAAATGAAATTCGTCAAGTGCCTTGTAAGTTTATTTAATATTTTACTGAAGAATATTTTACGGGGACTGCAGCGCACACGCGTCTATCACAAGCCTTTTATACCAGCGACTTCCATGCCTCAGCACCTTAATTTAGTACACTTGCAAGCAACACAACAATGAAAAGAAAATTCCAAGAAGCGAACAAAAAGCAATAAAGTAATCTGGGTTTGGATGACTTTTCGCCTGCCTATCCATACATACATCTAAAAAAAAAAGATGCACCAAATCCTAAGCCCCAGGCAAAACTTTAACATCTTGCATGGCAAAACCCAACAAAGCTAAACATTTTTCTATGTTTTATTGCTCTTTGTTCTCCTCTCGGACTAATCCTTGCGTTGTTTCGATTCGAAGAAAGTGACGAATGAATTAATACTTTAAATTAAAGAAACGAATACGAACTAAAGAAACCGCTCTTGCTGGCATCAAAGGCGTGCGGTAGCGCGAATGAGTTTCAGTCGCTGTAAAAGTTTCTGCAGTAAAATTAAATTTTAAAGTTTTTACCTGGCAGTTGGTGAAATTATTCTTGGTGATAATGTACAATAACAGAAAAAACTTTAGTACACTTCGTTTTGATATTTACCTCAATGAATAATATTGATCCTAAATTGTTATAATTACAATTAGTAAAGGTCTTAAGCTACAATATAACAATGTCAATTCCCTCTTCTAGCTCAATGAAAGACTGGCTATGTGCCTTCTTTCACTGTTTCGATTCGAAGGAAGTGACACAAATGGTGCGCTTCAGTTGCTGTAATAGCCTTGTATAGTAAATAAATTAAGTAACGTGGTTTATTAAATTTTACTGTGCAAGTTTTTTACAGTGGTAGAAATCTATTCGCCGATGACTTATGGCTTATGTCATTAAGGACATCTTCTATATGGATATAGCAAAGGAGCTATATATCCCCCACTGGGAAAAGATAAAACGTGTGTATTTTAGGACATCCCCAATCATAGATAAATCTTTAAATATATAGAAAATAGTTAACTTTACTATCAAATTCATTGTTGCAATCCGATCGTATTTTGTATATTGTGTAAGTATGGAAGGATGTTTTGTGGTTACATTTTCATTAAAACATTGAATCGGGTTTAAATATTTTCGTTTACAATGACCTCACGTTAAATATCCATACATACTACATCCTTTATGTAATGGAAACGGTTAAATATTTTACTACTTTACCATTTTACTATACCACCAAATGAAATTCGCCAAGTGCCATGTAACTTTATTTAATATTTGACTGAAGAAGACTTTTACAGCGACTGAAACTCATTCGCGTTATCGCATGTCTTTTATACTAGCGGCTTCCATACCTTAACAACCTAATTTGTTTCACTTTCTATGAACTTAAACAATGCAAACAAAATTCCAGGAAGAGAACAAAGGAGGTGGAGGAAGCAGGATTAAACTTATGGATTGACGGACATTCCGCTTATTCAGAGTAAAAACGGGGAAATCCAAAGGAACATTTACTGTCGTGTAGAATGACGACAATGAATGCATCTTTTATTCCAAACGACTGATTATTCTGATGATTAAAATTTCCTATTAACATATCAAAATTCCCATTTCGTTATTTGATCCCTATTCTGAATCTGAATCTTACAAGAACAAAATTGAAAATAGTTATACCGCGTTTGCCAAGTTGTGTCTTAAGTATGCAGATGAAGAAACCGCTCGTGGCGGCATAAAAGGCATACGGTAAGGCGAATGAGTTTTAGTCGCTGTAAAAGTTTCTGCGGTAAAATTTTTAAAGTTTCTACCTGGCACTTGGTGAAATTATTCTTGATGATAATGTACAATAACAGAAAACACTTTAGTACACTCCATTTTGAGTTTACCTCCATTACCTCCGTGAATAATATTGATCATAAATTGTTACAATTAGTAGAAGTCTTAAGCTACAGTATAACGTTTGCAATTCCCAGTGGTACAGGGTGCGTGCTCCTTGTGAAAGATGAATGAATGACTTTCTTGAACACTTGCACTTCTATTTGATTTCTTGCACTGTTGGATTCGAAGAATGCGACACAAATATGTCTCCCATTTACGAATACCAAATATGTTCATTTTGAAGAATAGAGCAGGTATAAAAGGCGTGTGATAACGCGAATGCGTTTCAGTAGCTGTAACAGACTTGTAGAGTATACACAGAGTAAAAATAAATAAAGTAACCTGGTTTATTTAATTTTACTCTGCAAGTTTTTTTACAGTGCAGAAATCCATTAGCCGATGACATGGATTTGAGGACAACCGTATACGCATAGTTAAAGCGTGAAAATGAATATTACTATCATAATATTAATACAAAATATTGTTAACTTACGATGGTAAATGACTTTTTGGATGAAATGATATTTAGTATGGTTATGCCTCTATTTGGCAAACTTGGAACAACGGCCTACATTATTGTTCATGTAATAAGATTCAGAATAGAGATTGAACTACGAAATGGAAAAGTTTTAGCTCAAATAATATGTAAATAGGAATTTTCAGTTATCAGAATAATCAGACGTTGTTGAGGTTGCTGGAATTTGGAATGTGGATTCAGTCCACATTCTGCATAGGTAATAAACTTGCTGGTAATAATCTTTATTCTTCATCACGGCTACTAGTCTTTTGAACAAAACATAGAAAGCAGGGCTAGGTCATAAGAGTCAAGTGAAGCGTCAGTTGAAAATGGAACGACCTTATTGCGACATTGGAACCATCCAGAATATCCTATGCGGTGCCTACAGCTCAAGCAAACTGTACAAACAAAACTTTATTTTTAAGGATTTAAAATACACCTCATTCTGAGTTTAGTACAGCCGCCTCATACCGCACACCTCAAGAATATGTAATGCCCGTGCTGATGTAAGCAAGTTACGGTATTACGCATTTTTTTCATACTCCACGACCCAGTTAGTACTTACGCAACCCTTTTAAATTTTTATTACACAACAGAAACGTCTTCAGTTCCCCTTTGTTCCGTGTATTTTCGACCTCCTTTCTGCTGAGTCACAAAAAAGCAAGACGTAATTCGAAAAATAAGATAAAGTTGAAATAAACGAAAACAGCGGCAATCTTGCCCGAACAGATATCCACACATTTCTTGCGATTTCTAAGAAACAAAACTATTTTCTGCTGCTGCTGCTCTTATCCTGGAGTTGGGTCTTGGGTGTGTGGTGCGAAGAATCGAGGGATTCGTCAAGTGTGAGTGGCGAAACTTGTTTTCAGCCGAGTAGCGTGCTAATAAGTATTCCGTCCGAGCTTTTCGATTTTTTTCCTTCACGCATTGCGTTACATTTTTTAAGAGTCTTGCAAATACACTTAAAATGCAAAATCGTAAAGTTACAAGCCGACGGTTTTATGACTGTCGGCTCGCTAATTTCGTTGCGGTACTGCGACCTGCATGCATCCAAACAAGCGAAACCGAAAATGACAATTTGCAATGAGCATAATGATAAGCAAGATGGTATGATACTCAGACTACTTGTCACACATGTTGACACTCGAATTTCATCCTGTCCTGGGTATTACTAATGCCTAATGCAAAGTCTTCCAAGAAGTTGGCCAGATACTGTAATTTTCTTTTTACGAGAGATTTGAGTTCCCGATATAATATGGAAATGACATTCCTACAGTCGCATGTGTCTCGTACATAGGATCTCTCCTCGTTACTATACATCGTTGCGTTGTAGTTGTTTAGAGGATCAGATGACGTTGTGGACGCAAATAGCAAAACACTCTGGTTGGCAAGCCTAACTTCCAGCCAGGTACATATGATGATTGCTGGAAGTGTAAAATGAAAAATGGCAAAAGAATGTATATGCCAACATAATAAAGTGCTTGTTTATGCATATATGGCTTAGGTTTTATGAGGAGCCGACTCTGCGTTCTTTTAGCTTTTATATATTTGTTATCGCAAACTTATAACCTGCTTTCCACATTTCCACTTTGTATTCCCATGCCCCCTCCTTGGATTATGCATTACTCTAGAGTTTTAGTCGGTTCTGCTATTCTCCTGTTCTTTCCCCACCGCACTTCGACATGGATAAAACGGAATGAGGGAACATAAAACAGGGGGATACAGCTGTGCTCGCTATTATTGCTGTCTCCATGTCCTCTGCCTCTGCCCCATCTGAAATACATAAAAGGACTGGCTGGCTGGGTAATGCAGCAGGCATGGAACGGAGCCAAGCTTAGTTCACTTCCGGGGCAACAACTCGGAGCACATATCCCCCACACATTACAATCGTCCTCCTCATCTAAACAGACGTGGTCCACATATACTGCCTGTATCACCCGGGTTTTACAACGTGCATTCCTCTGTCCTTCCCATTCCACAGTTGCTGTTGTACTTTCACATTTTATAGTTAGATACGCGTTCTGCTTAACACCTTCCATCCCAATACCTCCAAACTCACAACAAGCATTCTTTACCCAATTACTCGCTCCCCACAACTATTTTCCTGTTTTTTTAGAAAAAACCTTGTTGCGAGATTATTGTCAGACTGAAGATGTTGCGTTGTGCTCGTCAGTGAGTCCATTCGACACGTTCCCTTATCCCGTCTAGCCAGTCATTTCCTGCAAAGACGGCAGTAACGAGCAGCGTGACTCAATCAGTTAAAACCCCGACATCAGATCAGACACGCTGACAGTATAATACTTTTACCTTTGTTACGGTCTTGTTTGTCGCCTATTATCGGGGTTGACTTGGTCATGAACAAAACAAACTCATTAATAACGTAACTTCAGAGGAGACATATTGAGGAAAAAGAAATGGAGGTTGTCTGCAATCAGCTCCTCCTTGATTATTGAAAGTAAAAATCCGCGTGTGTTCACCAGCGTGTTGAGCAGCGTAAATCAGAGCCAAGTTGTTATTGTTGTGAGTCACGGTTAAAAACGTCGAGGACAGGGATGCTGGTAATTTGAATTGAAGATTTGCAAGAGGATAATAATAATCTCTATGATTTGGTCTGATCACAGATCAACCGTTCTCGCCCGACAATGAAACCAGCAAACCTGTCGTCGTCTCCTAAGAGTCAGTTGCAACCGCAACCTGGTGAACAGTTGCAAATGGGCAAGCCTCTTGAGACATTCACCAATTACCTTGTTTCCTTTAGCAGTGATGTTCATCGCATTTCAGGGATAATTCGGGTGTAAGTAGTACGTTCAGCAAACTAGCAACGCTGGTCAAGGTATCTTTGCATAAGATACAGTGGGGTAAGAAGGGGAGGCGCCATGATTCCGAACCCGTTGTTGGATCCCCTCAAAAGCATCCTCATCTTCAACCGAAGGCGAATCTACATTGACAACGTGTTCTTCCGTATGCACTACGTGTGGACGGTCATCCTTTTGGTGGCATTTGCGCTCCTGGTCACTTCCAAAATGTATATCGGAGATCCGATAAATTGCATGGCGAGCCAGGACTTGAAGGACATTGTCAAACAGTATTGTTATATTCATTCCACATTTACGAGGGGACGGTTTGAAAAGGGGAGCTGGGTGTACGAGCCAGGTATTTAATTTGGTCTACTTTCTTGGTCTATATCACTAATCATTCAGTTTCCAACTGGTATTAATGCAATAGGAGTACGTCTAACATTTTCATTCATTTTCCAGCGAAGGAGAGCGAGATTTATCCTGGGGTACGCCCTGGAGTAACGGGTGATCGAGTCACAGTTCACAGCTACTACCAGTGGGTGTGGTGCGTGCTAACAATACAGGCAGTATTGTTTTATTTCCCACATTGGGCCTGGGAAAAGCTGGAGAGAGGAACTACCATGATGCTCGTGGGGGATCTGAATTTGCCAATGCTGCCGGACGAGAAAAAACTGAAACAGAGACGCAAAATCCTGCTCTACCTCCGACGGAACAGGGGCTACCACCAGAATTATGCGCTCTTCTATGCACTATCCGAGGTGGGGAATTTGGTAAATATCGCTTTTCAAGTGATCCTCACCGATTTCTTTCTGGATCATGCATTTACCACTTATGGACTCAAAGTGTTCACTTTAACACAAGCCAAGCCTTATCTACGAGATGACTCGTTGGCGAGGGTCTTCCCCACCGTCACCGCCTGTCGTCTGAGTCTGGGAGGTGTCGCCTTTGGAAAGGTCCAGCACGACATTCTCTGCATTCTCCCCATCAACATTCTCAACGAAAAGTTGTACATCGCCCTTTGGTTTTGGTTCCTGATTGTCCTCGTTGCCACTCTCCTCTGTTTGGGCTACCGACTCCTAACATTAAATCCCAAGTTTCGCATATACATGCTGTGCAGGCAGTTGCGCCAGAAGGGTCAGCAAGAAAGCGCCGAGCACATTTGCTCCCGTAACAAGTATGGTGAATGGTTTCTCATTTACAAACTCAGCCAAAATATGGATACCGTCACGTTTGGAGATCTGATTGACGACATTGACCAAGCATTTCGCAAGTGGGACTCTGCTAAAGGGGTCGAAGAAGAAATTGCTCTGGATGCGCCACCACCAAGCGTCTCTCAGAGTCCGATTCATGTCAACACGGACTTGCTGTACGCGTGACAATGGGCTGATGACAAAAAGAAGAGCAAAAACTCATCTCCAGAGAAAAAGTCCGTTGTTGTCAAACTTGACAGCGGGATAGGTTCAGCTAGGGACGGAGACAGAAATTTGGTGCTTTGGGACGAGGAATTTACCTATCAAAGTATTTAGAACCAATTTCTCATTGATGCAAAAGTGCCTTTTCATGGAGATAGCGTACAATCAATCCCACAGGATTAATATGTAATAGTTATGTAGCACAAAACCAAATATATTTACTTGTCAATTATTGGATTTAAGAGCATGTAACGGTCAATTCAAAATTTAGGAAGCATGAATGCAAGAGGATTCAAAGTCATTCACCCTACACAGGTGGCAGGTTGAACTGACACGCGTGGAAATAATCCCTGCTGCACGGCTTGACATTGACATAACCTCAACTGGTCCTCCTGGAGCATAATACCTCATCACAACCTTAATCTCTACACCAGTTTTCAAGTCGGCCCCGCCTCGTCCGAAAATTCTTGACCTACGTAGCTGCCTGCCTGATGATAACACATTACACTAGCCATACTCAATATGAAATTTAATAAAACGTTTATTCGACCTGTTTCATTTTGTTGTATTTTTTATTTATTTTTGTGTATATTCTGTATATAAATAAAGCAATAAGTGCCATGATTATGACAACTGACAGACAGAAGCAGCTTTATTTGGATTACATCTGATCTGATGATGTCCGCTTATGCAAATTAAATGTTTTGATGTATTGCCAAAATGTCAGTCAGGCAGCTCAACGAACAGAACGTTTAGTCATTACAGACATGTGTACCAGATTGAGAATCAACATGTAATTAATCACCACAGTGCATGAAGCTACTCAATAAATCCACCTAGTTGAGCTCGCTGCATTTCCACTTATTCGTTTGAAAAGGTATTACCTATATTTTTTATTTTCTGTGTATCCAAAAATGTACTCCCAACAACATACTCAAGTTTGCAATAAAGATAAACAGTATTAAAAAGTGGAGAAAGGGTGTCGACTCAAAAATTTAATCGGCAACAACATAACAGTCCTCAGGTCCGCTTACCGCATCAGGACTTGATCACCCTCTTCTGCCAAGAGAAAAAGAAAATGTAAGATTTGAGAGTTACGGCAGATCGGCATTGCGTATTTGCTAGCCTACTTGGCTCGCCACTTTGATCACTTGGTCCAACTCATTCAGCATGCATCTTCTTCTCAATCTCATCATCATATAAAAAATGTGATCTCCCCTGGTTCCCATTTCTGCTTGTACCATGAACTCCCACTCCCCATTCTGTCCGTCCGTCCTCTCGCATTTTTCTAATTTTTTTTTCTTTTGAGTTTGCTATGCGTTTGGTTTGGGTTGGGTGGGTTATGTGTATCCTGTTGAAAAAAACTGAAATGATGCAATGCTCCATAAAACTGAGCAAGTTGTGTAGCTTTCTGGTGGCATGAATAATAAAGAGGCATGCATCAAGTTTTTGTGTCGTTCGTCTCCCCTCTACAATGCCTATAGTGAGTTGGTCCAACCAAGTCACTCATGCATTAAACAAAAAGTTAGTGATCACAAAACTCAGTAGGCCAATGTTTGAGGCTTGCTCAAAAGCTTTCTCGTTTGCAAATTTTGTAATTCTGTTCTGGTTCTGTTTCCCCGTCACACAAATGGCAATACGTTCAGTCAGATAGTGTTTTAGTGCGCCCCTTTTACATTATTCATTATGCATTCCCCATTGCTTTAATTTGGTGTAAGCGTTGTACCAGATAAAGAGCATTTGCTAGAAATTGCGTGCATTTGGACACTTGTGAATTAAAAATCCCTGGAAAGTTATGGCTTTCTTAGTATACTATATAAGACTCAAGTTATTTTCCAAAGAAGATACCATGAAATCATGGGATACTAATTTCTTAGATGTAATTTAAGATTTGAGAGATGAAATACTTGAAATATTTGTAGACATGAATCGTGTTCAAATAAATGCCTTTCGTTGAACTGAAAAGGGGACGTCATGAGCTACTAGAAAGTGGCAGTGCAATCTTACAAATGCCCTTGTAGCTGAAGGTCTTTACTCATTCTTACAACACTGTTTTTTAATTCTCAGGTTTAAAACTCAAAATGGAGTAAACGTAAAGTTGTTTGATTTTGTACACTATCATCAAGAGAAATTCGCCATCATCAAGGTAAGTTTATTAGGTTTTACTGAAGAAATCTTTTACAGCGACAGAATGAAACTCATTCGTCTTTTATACCAGCGGCTTCCATATCTCAACAACTCAATTTGTTTCACTTTCCATGAACCGAAACAATGCAAACAACATTCAAAGGAATGAACAAAGGATTAGGCAAGCACATCCCTAGTCATAGTTAAAACGTGAAATTTAAGTCTCAGAATATTAATACAACTGAAATATGATGATAGATTATATGAGATTCATGTTCTTGTAAGATTCAGATTCAGAATAGGGATCGAATAACGAAATGGGAATTTTGATATGTTAATAGGAAATTTTAATCATCAGAATAATCAGTCGTTTGGAACGAAGGATGCATTCATTGTTGTCATTCTACACGACAGTAAATGTTCCTTTGGATTTCCCCGTTTTATTTACTCTGAATAAGCGGAATGTCCTTCAATCCATAAGTTTAATCCTGCTTCCTCCACCTCCTTTGTTCTCTTCCTGGAATTTTGTTTGCATTGTTTAAGTTCATAGAAAGTGAAACAAATTAGGTTGTT
>JAANSN010003230.1:0-19580 GCA_036850665.1 Dicranocentrus wangi | reverse complement strand
TCCGGTTCGGTTGTTTAAGGTAGGTTTGGATTTGTTAGGTGGAATAGTCGTGGTTGGTGGGTGTTAGGTTGTAAAGTATGTTTGGTTTGGTATGGTATGTAAGACCATAAGTTTGTTTCTAAAGGATTGGGCAGCGAGCTAAGTTATTCCGCTTGGTGGACTTGTTATGTATGTGTATTTGGATCTGCTTAAACTTTGAAGTATTTTAAAGCACAAGCAAGCGGGCAACAACGCAACGACTAAATCATATACGTCTAATAAATAATAATAATAAAAGCACTAAAACTGCTCCAAGTTGCTCTTTGTAGAGAGTAGAGAGGCCTATAAAGTAGAGAGAGGAAGGAGCAGGGCAGGAGATCCGTAAAAAGTTTTATAAAGACAAAGGGAGAGAGTCCACTCCAACAATAATTATCGTCAAACAAACAATCTAATGTTAATTTTTAATTACCCTACCACACCCTAATAAAGGACGTTGAAAGTGGCAAGTAATTATACACCTTTTTATTAAAAGGGATTTTTTTAGAAAAGGTACTTTTTTTATATATATGCATGCTGGTGTGTATTAATTAATGCAATGCAATGCATATACACATATTTCTTATGATGGCAATGAATTTCAAGCAAGTAATTTCATGGCATATTTTTGCAGGTTCCCAAAAGGGGATTAGTAGAACTAAATTAATAACAGTAATAACGTACGTGTTAACGTCTCTCAGCATATCATCTAGCTAGCCATGCCGATTGTGACGCATTATTACGATTACACGACTGGGGAGTGCGGAATTAAGGCTGACGTACCGGAAGACGTCTTTGTGCAAAATGCTTCTGGTGGGAGTAGCGACACTATTACAGATACTGGGAAACTGAGGGAGCCAGAGTTTTCCAGTTTGCTGGAATGCCCTGTGTGCTTTTCAATTCCGGAAGGAGACGTCTTCAATTGCGAACAGGGGCACAGCATTTGCGGGGATTGCAAGAAGCGGTTGTCGAAATGCGCCTTCTGCGCTCGCCCGTACACGTCGTCGAGAAATTTTGTGATGGAGTCAATTATAGCGTACATGAAGACCAATGGAGTTTCATCGAAGAAGGGATTGGTCAACTGTGTCTTTAAAGCGGATGGTTGCACCAAGTTGGTTCATTCATCGAATCTTAATGAGCATAGCTTCACTTGTGACTTCAGGTAAAAATGCTTATTTTTTGGTTTTGCTAATAAATGGTGCACCGTAGCGCCTAGCTCTCCAATATGTATGCTACTATTTCTGTTTCAAATTAAATCTTAATGTTAAATCTTATGCTTCTTACAATTAGACCTGCGCAATGCAACGTTGAAAGTTCAACAAAATGCTCTCCCCAGCCGAACTTGAAAATATCAGACTATTTTCAGCACCTGAGGAAACATCATAAAATAAATGGTTTGTCAGAAGCGTCAGGTGTATTTACGAAATTGGACCGTGTATTTGGAGACATCAATATCAGTAAGTCGCGAAATACGATTTTTAATTCTCGGAACTATTGAACTATTTATGCAAACTAATTTATGACTAAATGCATCGTTATATCTATGTATCATTTAGACGTAAACTGGCCTCCATTTTACTTACAATATGATGGGAAAGTATTTCTTCGATATGCCACAATCCGCAACCGAAATGTAAGCTGGTGGATTCAGCTAATTGGATCAGAAAAAGACGCTGAGAAATATCAAGCAGAAGTTTCGCTTGTCTGTCCCAACAAAAAGGTATGGTGATTTCTATTTTGAAAATGGCCTTTGTACATACAACCACCCATGGGATATTAACACGTACTTTTGGTTTCGTATAGACTTTGAAAATTGCATGGACTATTCCGGTACTTTCTATTCACCGTAAAAAGTACGAAATTGAACAAAGTAAAGGCGTGGCATGTATTTCAACAAAGCGCATACAGTCATTCTGCCTATTTAATGAGCCTTTTGGTGATAGAATTGCCACTTATATGTGGTCATTTCGTATGATTTTGAGTCGAGTAGAGTAATGAAGATGACAAGCCGAGATTATTTATTAAGTAAAGACAGAAACAGAGTTTAAATTATCCATACTTTATTTAATATAGTTTTTATCCCAGTGAGTTAATTTTGCACCGATGAATTTAATCTGTAATATGAATGATTGATATGAATTTAATGTTAATTTGAGAAAGCAATTATGTATAGGAAAATCAGAATTTGTACGGATGAATTTGCTATATTTAGAGCTTTTAATACATCAACTTAATGAATTCAAAATTATGTATTATATAAATTGGAATTGGAATATACCGTAGAACATTAAATTGTGAATATTATGATAATTTCGGTTCTTGTGTTCTAACCTATTGATTCACCGTACGATACACTTCAAAAGTATGATGTCATTGGAGTAGGCAGAGTTACTAGTTACTATCTATCTGAATCGCATCTGAAGTCACAAAAGTCAACCATTTATTCACTACACACTACACTACGGTTAATTGTAGCCATCCAGATCGTGTCATTGTCATATCATATCATAGTATAATTTTTGTGTTGAGCTCTCTGGCCTCTGGCTGGTTGTACTACTTTCCCAGCTTTCTAGTTGCTTGATAGTGGATTGGATTTGGATATTTGTAGTCCTTCCCCAGTTACTATGCTACCTGGACAAACAAATGGACAAAATACATACCTATGCCAAATGCCACGTTGGAATATACTGCGGTGTGGGCTTATTGAGGATAGAAATATCAAGGTTGTAGTCGCCTGCTTATGCTCTGCATTCTGCATTTGTTGCAAAGTCCAGATCCGATCAGGATTACTGTATTTGCGTCTTGTGTTCGGAAAAAGAGTGTGTGTGGCAGGTACTTTTCAACTTTCACCGCATTTCTGTCATTTTAATTTTTCTATCTGTTACCTTAAACCTGAATGCTGGACGTTGAAGATTCTCCAACGTAATGTGATTAGACTGGTTTGCCGTTTGGTGACGATTTGAACCGTTTATTAAAAATGGTATGCCATTCTCATTAATCATTACCAACTTACATTTACTTCCTTGGTTCTTTAAGTATTTAACTATTAATTCATTCTCCAGCTTCTTTCCCGAACTCGTCCCGCTGTTGAATCCGCATCCGCATCTAATGTAGATTCACCTCAAAGCAAACTTCCCAAACTACATGACTTTTTAGACAAAAGAGATTTCTTGGGCGCCTTGACTTTGCTTGAGGTACAACTAGACCTTAATGGTGCTTGAGGGGTATAAATAAAGTGGCTTACTGAATAAAAGGTTTTCTTATATCATAAATAAATCTGTAAATTTTAGTTTCAAAGGTCTACAAACGAACTGAAGCATCCTGGACTGATTGCATATTGTTGTTTCCACCTGGGCGACTATCCTCGGGCCCTGGAGGAACTGCAATCTTTACTTAAAGCTACACAAGCCGGAAGAGCAGATGCCATCGACTCGGCGCTGGATGAACCCAAATTATGGCTGAACATAGGATGTGCCTACTTTGCAATGGGCATGTATAGCGAAGCTAAGGAAGCGACAGATAAAGGGACCGATTGTTCTCTGAAAACAAGATTGCTATTTCATTTAGCACATAAGTTGGGCAACGAAGAAGCTTTAATGTTATATCATCGTAAACTCGAAGAAAATTTGGAAAATCAACTATCGCTAGCTTCAATCCACTACCTACGTCATGACTTCCAGAGTTCTATTGATATTTATAAGCGGATTTTACTAGATAATCGGTTTGTTCAAAAATTATTTACCCCCAATAATGCTTCGCTTTTTGAACGTTTTCGTACATTATGTGAAGCCAATTTGCTATTTAGTTTGCTGTTTGGTAAGTTTCAACCGACTCCATTCCTGCAAACCTAACAGCACGGCGCTTTTCCTAGATGCAATAATTATACCTATGTAATCTTTGTAGTAACTGCCCACATTTTAATTTTCCTTAGGCTTGGTCTGTTCCAGGATAAGAGTTTAAGCTTCATGGTTTCTGCCCTTTCACCTCACCTAATTGATCTGATAGTTTCCCGGTGTCAAAGAGAGCTTAATCTGGTTGAGAAGCTTATTAACATTGACAGGTTGCTGCACTTACACCCTGTATATTTTACGGCTGCTAATTTGTCTCTTAACAAATGCATGCACCCTGATGAATTCTGTGACATTCTTTCATTTCTTTCTCCGTATTTTGTGCATGTTTGAATGTGGTACTATTCCAAAATGTTAAGTAACGTTTGCACTACACTGCCAGCACAGCACCAGCACTCATTGGAAAGTTATAATTATATTGGTCCGCATTAAGTTTCGGTAGACACAAACGTACGGGAGGGGATTGGGTTGGGGTTTAAGATTTAAAATACGTATATCATTCAAGCTATAGCCTAATCACATTTGATCTAACAAAATCGTACTATTTACAATTAGAGGAGAAAAAGCAAAGAGTGGTTTGTTAGGGGGTGTCCACCGAAACTTAATTCCCACCATTTGGGGTACCTATATTTACTTGCATTTTCTAATTGTACAATACTCCACAGAGACTACATAGCCTTGAATGTCTACGTAGCACTTTGCTACCATCGCCTGGAGTATTTCGATGTTTCACAAGAAGTCTTGGCTGTATACTTACAAGCGTTTCAAGGGTCAGCTATTGCGTTGAATTTGCGCGCATGCAATACTTTTAGACTCTACAATGGTCCTGCAGCGGAGAAAGAGCTGAAACCTCTCATGAATATCATGGTAATTTATAAAGATGATTTCATATTGTATTGGATTGACCCAGTGTCGGATTGTGATCGCATGATTAACGAATTTTTATAGCATCAACATGAACAAACGAAGCATAATGTGTACTCAAACGCTTATGACCTCATTCGCCACAATCTGGTTGTTTTTAGAGGAGGGGAGGGTGCATTGCAAGTACTGCCGAAATTGCTCGATGTGATACCAGAGGCTCGCTTGAACCTCACCATTTACTATCTGCAACAGGTAGAAAAGGCATAAGCATTAACGTCCAACTGGATCAATTGATAGTGTAACTTCAATGATTTCTATACGTATAGGATGACGTCGCGAATGCTTCAAATCTCATGAAGGACCTAAAACCAAAATCCGTGCCGGAATTTATACTATTCGCTATAGTTAATGTTCTGCTCTCCTACCAAAATGGAAATGTACCTTTTTCACCCATATAATTATTATCATTTGAAACTGTCAAAGTCAAAAATAAGGCGTCTTTCTATTGTATGCTTTCTACTCCTGAATATTTTCATAGAGAGAATATACGGCAGCAGCCCAAAATTACTTTAATCGTGTTGGTTCAAGTGAGTCAGAACACGATTCAATTTTCGGACGACTCTGTATGGCATCCGCTCATTTCCTCTCGGGAAATTTTGATCACTGCGCACTGTACCTAAACTCGGTCAGAACACATTACTTCAATGATGACACATTCAATTTCAATTTTGCTCAGGTAATACATAATCTTGCTCGTACACATTACTTTACAGTTATTCAGTATTATGTTCTCTCTCGAGCAAGTTTAAAGAAACCAAATTACTTATTTGCATTCAATGTAGGCAAAAGGAATGCTAAACCAGTTCCAAGAAGCAGAGGAACTCTTAGTAATGATTCAGAGTGACAAAATCAGGAATGACTTTACTTACATTCAGTGGTTGGCACGTTGCTGTAAGTAAATATGCGACGAGCGAGTGGCTAAAGCACTCCTGCTGTTAATAAATTTGGAATTTAATTACTTTTTTTTACTCCAGATATCATGAACAAGAAACCCAGACTCGCGTGGGAGCTGTATGAACGAATGGAAACGAGTCCAGAGTCTTTTCAATTATTGCAGGCATATATTGCTTCATTCAATAATTTATATTTTTTCCGGTTCATTATGTAAAGTAAAACAAAGAAGCGTCTTAACAAGTTAATTTACGTCTCTCTTTAGCTGATTGCCAATGAGTGCTACCGAATGGGACAGTTTTACTATGCAGCCAAAGCATTCGATATTCTTGAGAAGTTTGAAGCTTCGCAAGAGAACTGGGAAGGAAAGCGTGGGGCTTGCATTGGAGTTTTTCAACTGATTATTGCTGGGCATGAACCCAAGTAAGATTTTATAATACTACTTGATCGGTTCGGTTGTAGCACGTTAGTTGTTACAAATGTATTTTGTATTTTCAGAGAATCCTTGCATGATATTATAACTCTGCTAAGGAATTCGCCAAAGCAAAATGCGGAAAAAATCTTATCTGTTATGAAAAAGTGGGCCAAAGAAAACCGAATCAATTTATAAGATGGATAATCAGTTCAGAATTTTGAAACTTCTGTAATATGATGCACTTTTAGTTCAGTCAGTGTCCTAATCAATGTCAGAATTAAAAGGGAATATGCGCGTTTGGAGAAATAGGTTTTATAGATATGGATTCTTTGTGTCACCTAGTCTAAATATATTCAATCAAGCAATGATGACGTGTACTCTCCTTGGAGTTAAGTTTACTATACTATCTACATGCTACAATGCTGCAGATTAAAGCTTTCTAATATATACTTATATGAACTTAATTGCTATTCAATTATTGCTTAATCGTTCCTCTCATTTTCGTATTGCTGCCCCTAGAAGTTGCCATTCATAGTATTATGTACACCTTCTGACCCTACACACCGACGCGACGATACTACCTTTGACTTTGCAATGCAACTAATAGCTCTTGTCAGATCAGCATTATATTCTATTATGAGCATCACATAGCATATTACATATTGGATATATGTATTATTATGCAACTAGTGTATGTATTTAGATTTACTATTCAACCAAGTTTCACTTCTTCCATGCATTTGTTTGTCTTTTAAACCCAAGTATTGGAGAATCCCATAAATATGTACTTGAACCGTAGGTCACAAGTCGTCCGGCATATGCATCAATTGGTTATCAATCATGGGGAGTGGCATGCCTCCGCTTCACTACATTATAAATGAAAGCGAAGTGAAGACGTGATGAACCCCTTTCCCTTGCAAAGAAACTGATTAAATGATAACTTTTCGGTATCTCTGTGTACATAAACCAGACTGACATTATGCATCATATCATTCATCTATCATACACAATAAATATATTGTATCAACCAACATATCTGACTGAACGAACACATTTGAATTCCCAGAAAGTGTCAGAGAGAAACAATAATGAATTTTAAGAATTCTAATTCCATTAAATTTTAGTAACAATGACGCAATTACTATCATAATGAGACTTCAGAATTCTCGTTCAAATCGACACACTTGACACTCTCTTTTGTACTAATATCTTATCCCAGTGAAAAATAATGACATTTTGATATGAATTCAGGTTTCCTAACTAATAATTACAGAAATCTGGATGACGCTCCCATTTTATATCGTCTTCGCTCATTTAGTTAGTTCTTCATACACAAGTTACATAATACTCTCTGGGCATATACCAGGAAGGATAAGGAGTTTATCCCCCAACATTCCTAACCTGTTATCACAAGTTCTTCTTGATTTAATGGCAAAGACGATGTGGAGTTACAGCTTGCGGGCAATCCCGATGATGCCGAACCCTAGGCATATAATATTAGCCAAACCTCAAACCTCCCTTTAACAAGCTAACCATACTCTTCTGGTATGAAATTCTGGCCAACCAATTTATATGGAAGAGAATGCCAGCAAAGAGCTGCATCACATAATGAATCCTTTCTGCTATTAGTAAGGTATTAGAGAAACAGTTTCAGTCAGGGTAATAAAATAATGTCACGTCAGCACGAAAGCACATGGTTGGGCAACGATAACCAGTCCTTTTACTTTTAGAGCTACAGTAAGTACGGCAGCCGCTACAGGGATTTTAGTACTACTTTGAGTTTGAAGGAATACAGATTTGACAAGCAAACTAGCGAGCAGCCGCTTTAAATTTCCAAGTTGTTCAAAGAATATATATTTATTTCGAAATGGATTTGCTCCAGAAAAATTGGTTTACCGAGAAAAGTGCCCTTTGGGAAGGGCAGTCATTTTCAATGGAAGTTAACGAAGTATTATTTCATGAAAAATCGGACTTCCAGGATGTTCTCGTTTTGGACACGTAAGTTAAATTATGAAGTCAATACCAAAGCGTGCAATTTATATGCATTCTTGTGATATTTAGATACATTTTTCTTTGCCACGCATTTACGATTTGACGCGTGCACATATAACGTATTATTAGTAATTAAATAATTTACTATTAGTACCTAAATGACAGTATGTCCAGTTTTCAAGTTGCAATCACATATATCAAGAAAGTATTCCAACCCTATGTATAATACATATACTTTTTTCCACTATAGCAAAACGTACGGTCGTGTACTTGTACTAGATGGCTGCATACAGTGTACAGAGAAGGACGAATTCTCATACCAGGAGATGATGTCATTTACACCATTGACCTGTCATCCGAATCCCAAGTCTGTCTTGATAATAGGTGGAGGAGATGGCGGTGAGGTTTATTACAAAATTAACCGATACATCGAAACAATCTAACTAAAGTTCACTGCTGTTATACCAGTTTAGCCGAGGCGGCATCCGCATCCCCTTAGCAAGCCTAATGAATGATAATGAATGAGCAAGTAATAGATTTGCATATGTATCTATATGTATGCACGATTTGCAGGAGTTGCAAGAGAGGTTGTAAAGTACCCTACGGTGGAGAAAGTTGTCCAATGTGAAATCGATGCGAAGGTTATTGAGGCATCCAAAAAATTTCTGCCTTTCATGGCTTCTGGATTTGAAAGTGACAAACTAACACTGCACGTCGGAGATGGATTGGATTTTGTTAGCAAGCATGAAAATGAATTTGATGTCATAATTACCGATTCTTCCGACCCCATAGGTAACGTTCGCCAAACCTTGACAGTTTTATAGGTTGGCAGATATGTTGCCTGATAATCAAAGATGTTATTTGGGTTTTATACTGTTTACTATTGTATTATGCAGGACCCGCGGAGAGCCTCTTTGGAGAAAAGTACTACCAAATGTGTGCGAAAGCATTAAAACCTGGAGGGATTATATGCTCACAAGGTGAAAACATGTGGTATCACGCCAAGATTATTAGAACCATGTTGGACTTTTGCAAAACCATATTTCCAAAAGTTAGTTACGGATATACATGCATTCCAACGTACCCTGGTGGGCAGATCGGCTTTCTGTTATGCAGTAAAAATGAGGTAAACAGCCAAGCCAAATATAAATGCGAAAATGCTTCCGTTAAACAAATTAAGGAATTTTTGTTTTCATATGTTTTATGGGGTTCACTGATAGGAAACTGTGTTTGAAGAGCCACTAAATAAGCTTACTGGTGCGGATATTGAGAAAATGGGTCTTCGGTACTACAACACAGATATACATCGGGCATCTTTCGTGCTTCCACAATTTGCTCTAAAAGAACTTTTAAATTAAAATTAAAACAAACTACTTAAATATATTTATACTTCAAATTAAATGAACATTATGCAAAGTCGAATGGTTTCAGGTACATAAAAACACTACATTTTGCGCGATAATATAATGTCTCACTTCATTTACTTTCGGCGAGAGGAAGGGATGTCATCTTGCTCATCTTTTAAGAGATTTTATTATGATTATTATCATCATTTGTTGTGATAAATAACTGGTTCTTTCTATTTTAATCGTAATAGTACAATTAATATATACTTTTAAAATCTCTAATTGCCCAGCAACTTTTTAAATAATTTGACATCACTCATTTCTTCTTATTCTGACACACAGAGGCAGTGTCGTCTGCTCTCAACATACATGCGTTCAATTCAATCAACATCTCACCTCACACAATATGCCATGATTGTGAAAGTGAACAACATCGATTTTGTTATCATCATTACCATACCCCACAGTTTGTGTAGCATAATGTACTCGTATCGTAGCTCACAGCATATTATATAATACATCATTCACTCACCAAATTCGTCATATTACATCCGATTACGATCAGCCAATTTAATAAATACATATCTTGAGATTTTCCATTGGACGTGACAAAGATTTCGAAAATATGATTTTCGTACTTTTTCCAAGTTTATTGTACAACTAGAGTTGTACAACTTTCTGTTAAACATAGGATTAAAGCTTTCTCGTTTCATCGTCGTACGTGTCATCATCGTATCATATCAAGGTCGTAGACAGAAGAAATATTTTTTTTTACTAATTGTAACTGTGGGTTGAGGTAAGCAAGATACAGGATATACTTCTGAGAGGCATTCCTATATACGCACTCTAACATTTACGATATATGTATATTAATCATTAGCATATTGTTATTCGACTACGAGTGACATCAAGTTTGTAATTATTTACCCTTTAAATGACTGTTGATTGTTATGCAACTACTATATATTATACTTTAAAACTTGTTGAGTCAAGAAGACTGCGAGAATTGCACATATTCATGATAGTAGGTAATAATTTGCATGAATGCATGTATGTTATGTTATGTACTACGTTTACGTATATATATATATATATAGATAGTATAGCTATCGTATAATATTAATTTTTACGCATGTTGTAACACTATACAATCTGAAGAAGATCCTCTATCTTCATAATGATTATTCATACAATCTATGTGTGGCATTCACCTTTTTCCCATAAACATTACATAATAAAGTTCTCATTGTACATAAAACTCATCCGAAGAAGAAAATCAACAATAATAATAGCAACAGAGTAGGCAATTTGTCTAAATCGCATGTATTAAGTTATGTTATATGTACGAATAAATGCTATCCCCCGTAGGCAGTTTTGATCACGTATTTTTTCACAGAAACCTTATGCCGCCTGTCACATGGGTTCAGTTTCAGTCAAATTACGTTACTTGTTATATCAGATA
Source organism: Dicranocentrus wangi (assembly GCA_036850665.1). Taxonomy (NCBI): domain Eukaryota; kingdom Metazoa; phylum Arthropoda; class Collembola; order Entomobryomorpha; family Entomobryidae; genus Dicranocentrus; species Dicranocentrus wangi. The sequence continues at coordinate 8,687 of JAANSN010003230.1, read as the reverse complement.
CTTAACTATATTTAATAGACAACTGTTAAAAATCAAGTCAGAACGTTGTCGTCAATATATCTGTCACACAATTTCCTCACATCTGCAAGTTTCTCTCAATCATGCATCTTCTCCCTGAGATCAATACTTGCTTGATATTTTTACTTTTCACTGTTCTCAACCACACACTGACATGCATGACATTCCTTTCACAAAAAGTTCAGTTAAGAATACATCGTTTTACAACATTGGAACTGAAATAGAGTCAAAAGATTCTTAAAAAATTAAAAAGTGAAATTTCCCCCAGATTCCTTCTTTTCCTTAGAAAGTCATTTCTTCATAAAATCTGCTGTCCGTGAAACCCAGTTCAACCCTTGCTTGCTTTGTTCAAATGTTTCTTTCTAACAGCAATCGAATTTCGCGACCTAAAACAAAACAATAAGTTAAAACGTACTAAGTATAAGGGGGATTACATACATACATTTATGTACAATGATGAAATTAACAAACAGTTTCAGTATCTAACTTTCGTTCCATCATTTCCACTCGTCGCGGTTGTAATAGAAAATATACTTTTTCGGTTTGAACGCATCTTAATAAATGAACATTTTATCCCATATAATATTACAGCTTTAACCACACAGCGTACGGGCAGCCGGTGTCGTACGAAAACAATCATGATTTCTATATATACCTATGTATATATAGTTTCTGATACACTCATTCATTTCGATATATATCATCTCTGAGTCAATCATTCAGAAATTAAAACAGTGGGCTTAACTTTCACACTTACATGTAATAAGTTCAGATTGTATCTATATCAGTTCACATTAATTATGTAGTTAATATAAAGTGTATGGTGTATATATCATATATATCTTTTTGGTCTAGTTTGCCGTTTTAGGCATAGTTCCTCTGTTCAATAAAATCAAATTCAAAAACAACGCATTTTGTTCCGATAACAGGCGTATGTATATATGCTCTTGATCACTAAATATTGAAAATATACGCACGCGCACCGCGACGCGACAGACTATATACGGAAAAAGGTACTCAGAACTGCAGTATCCTGGCCCGTAATGTCAAGTGAAAACGAAGAAAAATAAGTATAACATGAAACAAGTTTCAAGAGCCACACAAAATGACTCCCCGTCCACCTAAATTCTGAACCGTGACCATGAATGAACATCCTAATCATAATACATAATAGTAACAAAGTTTAACTACTACGTGATACAATAATCTATAGTTCCCCTAACCATAAATCAAATTACTGACCATAAATTTTAGTCACCCTAAATCTATTGTTGACTTCAACATACATTTAAACTAATACATATAATGATTATTTTATAACTACTAACAACTTTCACATGTGATTCCCCATACTGGATAAGAGCTGAACATTGAACAACATAGAGGATGCAGAAAGATAGTTCAAACCCGATATCTAATCGAATTTGTGTATAAACTATGCAATTTACATGTTGTACTTCATGAAGCCTTTAGTCTCCCTCGACCATGCTGCTTGAGGTTGAGCTGGACCAGGATTAGGTGGACCTTGGTGGCCAGGTCCGGGCCCATCAGCACCACCCCATGCCATAAACCCAGAACTTTCGGGACCTGGTTGTTGCGATGTTGCTCCTTGGGGAGTTGGTGCGTTAGCGTGACCAAATCCTGATGGATGGTTAAAGCTCTGTGGTCCTTCACTTCCTTGCTGTCCTCCTTGTATATTGCCTACTAGTCCCCACCCCGCCTACAACATTATAAAAAATCTCCTGTAAATATGCCTGAATTGTAATATTTTTAAGTTCCACATGACATCACCTCAAATACCTGATTCAATGCTGCGGCAACTATTGCTGGGTTCACAGGCATACCTAAATTTAGAGCACCCAATCCCATTGGATTACTTAAACCCTGTCCTTGACCGGTTCCTGCTGCACCACCGCCAAGACCAAGAGTCTGCAAATTCGGCATGTCCATGCCACCCCTACCACCAACCCCACCGCCGACAGCACTCCAACCAGCACCACCTTGACCATAATGTTGGCCATACCCACCTGCCATTTTCCCGCCATCTCTTGGCGGTACTCCTACATGTTAATATCGTGCATTTGAGATAATGTCGTTTCATATTGTGTGCACCCTACCTACTGGTGTACATAACCCAATTAAAACATACCTCGATACGGATACTGATGACTTCCTTGAGTTCTTGAGGGGTCGGACTTTGGGGCAGCATTCGAGACATGGACGGAGACGCCTTTTACAATGTGATCCTCCCCACACAGACTCTGAGCCACTTCCGCCTCCAAAAATGTTACAAAAGCAAATGCTCGGAAGGGTTTCGGGATAAAAACATCCGTCACTTCACCAAACTTAGAAAAATATTCCCGTAAATCTTCTGCTGCAATATCTTCCGTACAACGACCAACAAACACTTTGGCGGGTACATGAGCTTGTTGTGATTCCTATTTAATTCATGAAATTACTAATTACTAGCACACAGTTTAATACTACGAGTTACTCATAAAGCCAAGAGATAAAACAAGGATAGGATACATACGTCCAATTACACTTAACATTACCTTTGAGTTAGGAATTTTAACATCACACCATCGACCTTCGATGAGGTGCCGCTGAGACAAAACACGAATTTGAGATTCGTAATTGGCAAATCTGATGAAGCCAAAACCTTTGGACTGTCCCGTTTTGCTATCCTTTTTTACTTGTGCCATTAAAACTTCACCAAATGGCTCAAAGTACTCTCGCAATTGCTGTTCTGATGTTTTCCACGGCAAGCCCAGCACAATCAAATCGGAACATTTATTCTTTGATGTTTCGAACCGCTTTGATTTAGCAGTTGTATTTTCCAAATAGTCATCGGATTTCCTTTTGTTTTCCGCTGAAAATAAAAATGACAAACCTACTTCATAGTCGGTACGGTACTGGTGGTTTATTAACTAGCCTAAGAGGTAAGATTTTCTACCTTTCGGGAAGACACAATAGTACACTGTGTTACCCCACCCATTATCTGGGGGGTGAAATCTTCCGTCAACAAGACGAACGCCTCTAAGACTGCCAGAGTCAGGATTTCTGAACTTTAAGCCAGAAGCCCCAGGAAATTGGGCCTGGAGGGTGGACAGTAACAGAGTACCATCTTCTTCAGTGGGCACCTCGATCGGCTCCTCTCCGTCATCTTCAGCGACTTGTAAATATGTGGACATTGTAATCTACAAGTGGTTTTATTTCTACCCGCCTGCAACTGCTTAATGTGTAGATACACAACCCTACGTACCCCTATTAAATTTGCGATCTCAACTTAAGTTACGGTTGTAAAGTTGGTCCTCTCACGTTTTGCTGCTGCTGGTAATTGAGGATTGTTCAGTGATACTTCAGAGAATAGCTTTCAAACCTATCAATCTAAGCTCAAATACCTCGTCCACAAGTAAGAGTGATAGTTAAAATGTATTAATATCTTGTGTACCCTCGTTATAAAATTTCTTTGCGTAATCAAGATATCTGAAAATTATATAAATTTTGCTTAAGAGTAACTAAAAAGGAACTGACAAATTCAACAGTTAAAACATTTCATAAGAAATCTGATTTGATATATAAATCGACGATTGAGGATGTATAAGGTATAGTAGTGACGTCACAAACATGAATCTGAAAATATGGAATCATCAAACAAATCATGTACTGCGGACTGAGCTGTCAATAAAAACGATTGAAACATTAAACTAGCTAATTTTTAGATTTCATTTTACCTTATAATAAAACAAGAACACTTTCCTTCCTGTACTACAAGGGGACAGAAAACAACAACAAACAACGTTTCCCTAACTTGACAAATTTGGTAGCACAGCACAATATATCACTTTTAAAATATTTTTAACTATACAAGAGATAACGCTCACACATCAATCTTGACACATTCAATCTTAATCTTTAAACACGCTTTCAAAGTGTACCTCACGCACACTAACACTCACAGTCATCCACCGTTCATACTAAATTTATACTTAATACGTCAGGCTGTCCGTATGTACATCTCAGATCTTTAACAACATCTGGGGGTAAACTTACACCTAAACACATTCTTCTTATTACCTATTATTTACAATAATTAAATATTCCATGTCATCCAAACACTGCATTCCTAAAAAGTGGAACATTTGTCGTAACAAGGCAGACCTACTAGGAGGAGCAGTAGAAGAGCTGTGGTAAATAAACAATAATTATCAGTTGACAGTGGTGCAGCTATTTCTTCCCGTCCACAAGAGAATATTATATGTATCTATTTGAGCCTTTTCAGAGATTCCCAGGCGCGCAGTGCCGTTCTTCAATCCAAAAATCCTTTACCTGACGAAAGCTAAGAGATCCAAACAAGATCATTTTTATCAGTTAAATTTTCATTAGAAAGAGGACCATTACTCTAAACTACACATATTAAACAATTCAAAGTATTTCCTTACAGTGTCAAGTTTTGCCTTCCTAAGCAGGTCACCTTCGGACTGGCAATCGTTTCCCCCTCTTTGCAGTAACTCTTAGGACGTTAGCATGTCTTGTTGGAATCTAAAAACCGGAATTCACACGAGTGATTTACTGATTTACGAGTGTGCTACTTCAATTCCAACAATTTCTCCTCTTTATCTTTCGCTCATTCATTCACCTTCCGCAACTCCAAAAAACTCCAACACTCCAATATTGGCAGTTGGCGTCAGCTGGAACAAACTTACAAGCTTACAACTTTTTCAGCGTTTTTCTCTTAAGTAGTGTCACTTTTCACCGAACGCCAAAAGAAGAACCACGGACGCTGAATTTTTTAATATTTCTTCCGTCACCCCCTTTTTTTCCGCAACTTCATCCGATCCCACATTAGCTGCAGCAGGTAGATAGATAGATTATTTTTAGTAGATAGGTAGATAATAGCTTGTACTTTTTCTTTGGATTAAGTTTTTTTTTGTTGTAGAGATAGATGTGATGTGTTGTTGTTGTGGCACGTACTGATATTAGGTTTTAGGTAGGTATTCTGTATGTACTTGTCTCTCTTTTTTTTTGATACCTAAGGTATTTTTTTTTATTAATATTATATCAAGTAGGCTAAAGGGAGTTGCTCGATGCGTTCTCGCTCTTCACAGATGATACTGCATATGTTAATGTAAATACATACAAAAACACAATCCAATCCATACGTAACGTATCACATCACACACTTCCATTCAATCCCAAAAGAAACAAAAAATGAAACAACAGCGAAGCAAAAGTTAAAAAATCCACAACACTCGTCGTATTGTTTTAACGTGTATTAATATATAATGTAATGTTCAACAAGATGATTAACTTACTCAACCATCAACCATCACATAACATACACACATTCAAACTATGTATATAGCAGATATTGATATTATGTTATGTGACGTATATATGTATTTACTTATTTTATACTTGCTGCATTATTATTTATTATGCAAGTTCAGATGATGATGGTTACGAGTTACGATTACTTTTTTTATATTTTGAGAACTGTATCTGTGTAACCAACACTAGAAAACCATGTTATTATGGTTGTTATTATGCATGTGTTTGTCCATCTGGATCTGGATGGATGATCGTCTCTCTGATCTGATCTGAACTGATGAACTGATCTGATCTCTCTGATTGATGATGTTGTGATGAACACAGAACTGTGAGATGAGATGGCGATGATTTAAAAGGAAGTAAAGAACGAAAGAGTTCACTACGGAATTACTATATGTATTTTTGTTGTCGATGTCGAGGTAGGAACTTTTAATTAGTTAGTGCACGCTATAATGCAATTTAGACTTTTAAGACTGTTACAGAATTCTTAAAATCCAAATAGTATTTAGCCGAACAAGAATTGAAGACTGAAGAGATATATTATATAATATTCAGAAAATAAATAATTATTATTATTATTATATATTGACACACACACAGCGTTTCCGACGTCAGGTCACACGGCTCACCACCTTCCCAACAATAATTATACAATATATTTTTTTTGCGTTGTTTGCATATATCACTGGCTGGTTGTTAACACTGATGAGGGGATGAGGACACGTCTGACAGAGGTGTGCTGCTCCAAAAGTGGCTGTTTATAGTAGTTTTGTTCCAACCTTGTCCTCGTGTCACCAACCAGCGTTCAATAAAATGTGAAATGGAGAGAATTTAATATTTTTTATTTATAAAGCACTATATTTTTTTCAGTTTCAGTGTGTAGGTAGGTATATGTATGTATAGAAAAGATACGGATAATTTTAGACCGACGAAACTTTAGCGAACATGTGTGTCAGCGTCAGCTGCTTCGACGTGCGAGTCCAATAATAGTGAATAGTGAATAGGACAATAAATGTTTGCACTACAAAATTGCTGCAACTCTGTGTGTATTATATCAGTTATTAATTGGCGGTGTGTGCTGTGCACCTGTGTGGCGGGCGATGATGATGTTGTTGAGGTATTTACTATAGGTAGTGCACAACTTCTCTTGATGAAAATACACAATTTGAGGAACTTTTATTCTTGTGTGGAATCAGCAGATATATGCAGATCGGATATATATGTTAACAGTGATGATGATGATCTTCTTCGGTTTATTTGGATGTGGAGGAAAACCTTTTTTTTTACGGCGACACACATTCACTTCACACACACACACACAGAGATTGATTGTAGAGAGATTGATATATATACTTTTTTTCTCTCTGCTACTACATACCACAATTAATAGGGAAAACGATGTTGTTTTAATACCTTATATAATATGTTGAGTGAGAATACCTAAAGTTCCTAAAGTATGCTATATATTATTATTATTAAATTAAAACAATCAAACAGACAAGGATAGTAAATACAGAAAAAATTATTTCTCTCTCTCTCTCTCTCTCGCTCGCTCTCACAACTTCAATCAATCAAAACATCACGTTCACTAGTGGACTTGAACCTTACAAACTCACAGCCATACAGATACTTTCAACATCATCATCATCAGCTCGCTCGTTCAGCAGCAGAACAGCTTGCAAAAGCGGAGAGAAGAAGGAAGCTTCATCCATTCCATATCCACACAATCCACAATCCACAACATCTAACTCAACTAGAAATAGCTTTTTTACACATCATATCATCATCATCATCATCACACACATCACACACATACACACAACAATTACAAGATGAGTACGAGTATTGAGTATATCAGCAACATGTACTTTTGAAGATATACTTACTCAAATGCTCACACAGAAGAGCAGAGAGAGTGCACAAAACTCTAAAGCTTTGCGTTGCGTCTCATGTATATTCCATCCAAGCCAAGCAAGAAAAGCCTGAGAAAAAGTTTTTATGTACATACATGACAGTTCGCTCTTTTCTCATCCCTTTGCAAATGTGTATATAGGAGGTTACATTTATGTGCTTATGTATTATGCACATTTCTATAATATGTATACCTATATAGGTATAGGTATATAATCAATCTGGTTGGATTGGATGGCTTTCAGTTTCAGCTTTAGGGTTTGAGTTGATGCTGCTGCTTCTTTTGGTATATTGCTTATATAGAAAAGGAAGAAGAGCAGTCGTAAGTACGGTACCATTATGTAGTTTTTAGTACCATAACATATAACTGGTCTGGTGTAACATGTAATAATATAACATCGCGTATCACACTCATTGTAGAGTTGAAATAGAACCTTGGTTCATATGTTCAGTTCAGAGATGGAATAAAAAAGAACGCACTCGCCGTATTTGAAAATTATCCATGGATTTATAGCCCACACATAATCAATTTAATGTGAACTGTATCTGTGTGTGTCTTTCTCTGTATACACTCAACTCACTCGTACGTACGTATATATACTCTACAAATGTGTGCATGTATCCTTGGTGGACGCACGTACGTACGTAACACGAAACGTGTGCAAGTAGTACAATGTTGTGCTCTGTGCTCTCCATTCTATCCATATTTTCATGTTCATCTTCTTTCTGCTGCCATGCTCATTCAGTTCAGAGGATTTCGATTCAGAGAGAGAGAGAGAGAGAGAAAGAGGGAGAGGGAGAGAGAGTAGTAGGTTGAAACTCTGAACATTACATATTATGGTTCGGTTCAGTCGGGTTCATGTCCTTCCTGTGCTGTGTGTGTGTGGTATTTATGTGTTTTAGGCATTATTATATGTAGTCCGTCCCTCTAGTTCATATACCTATGTTCAATTTCTCCTGTATAAAAAACGACTTGAGTTGAGGTTGAGCTGAGCTACGGGTATCACGCAATATTACACAGTACACACACACACTTTTCTACAGTGAAGTGGTACTTACGTAGATGCCAGATGCAGTAATATGACAGGAAGGATAGGATCCCAGAGAAATCCCTAGTTTTGCTTCTGCTCAGGTTGTGTGTGTGTAAAGTTTTTTAATATATAAAAGCCCCGAGCGAGCCTGTTATTTAAATGGTGTACGCTAAGATAATCTATTAGAAAGATGTTATCCGGCCGGAGAATCTCAAGTGAATATGCATACATACATCCACATACATCTTGCTGGTTCATAGAATGGATGTTGTTGATGTTACCAATGCCTATATTATAGTTTTATTTTTGCTCCGTAATGTTATGTAATGTTTTACTTCATGACAGGATTACAGCACAGCACAGGGACCACCTACACTACATTCACTGATGTGA